>JAJPUD010008529.1:68098-87776 GCA_023553655.1 Myrmecobius fasciatus | reverse complement strand
GCCCTTTTTGTAGTGGCTAGAAACTGGAAACTGAAGGGATGCCCATCAATTGGAGAGTGGCTGAATAAATTATGGCATATGAATGTTATGGAATATTATTGCTCTGTAAGAAACGACCAGAAGGACGATTTCAGAGAGGCCTAGAGGGACTTGCATGAACTAATGCTGAGTGAAACGAGCAGAACCAGGAGATCATCATACACAGCAACAACAATATTACATGATGATCAATTCTGATGGACATGGCTCTCTGCAACAAAGAATTGTCTCAAACAAGTTCCAATTGTTCACTGAAGACCATATACACCCAGAGAGAGGGATATGAATTATGGACCACAACATAACATTTTCATGCTCTCTATTGAGGTTTGCTTGCATTATGTTTCCTTTCTCTGATTTTCTTTTTTTTTTTCTTGTAGACAGGATTTTTCTTGCACAACTTGTCAACTATTATTACATTATTACCATGTAGTGGACTTCCTGCAATGGAAAGCTTTGTAAAGATCAATGTTGGGGAACTACCCATACATATGTTATACAAATAAAAAGCTTTAATAAAAAAATTTAAAAAATAAAATAAAATAAAATTTTCCTAAAATAAATAAATAAATAAATAATTTTCTTTTATTTATTTTTTAACAGTTTATATTTCTATATTCACTCAATATAGATTTTTAAAATTACTTCTTTTTCTTCAGTACATGTAATAAATCTTTTTTCCCCTGAGTTCTTCATATATATTTGTTCCTTCTAGATCATGATTCTGCAAACTATCATCCTTTTTTTCCAGAATGTTAATTTTCTTTCATATTTATTTATTTATTGCAATTTTCTTTTTTTTTTGGTCTAAAATGTCAATAGAGTTTTCATTCATTTATTTATGTATTAAAGCTTTTTATTTGCAAAACATATGCATGGTTAATTTTTCAACACTGACTCTTGCAAAGCTTTCTGTAAAAAAATTTTCCCTCCTTCTTTTCACCACCTCCTCTAGATGGCAGGAAGTCTAATACATATTAATTATGTTAAAATAGATGACAAATCAAATATGTATATACATATTTATACAGTTATCTTGATATACAAGAAAAATCAGATCTACAAAAGAAAGAAAAAATCTGAGAAGGAAAACAAAATTCAAGCAAACATGAATAGAGAGTACGAAAATGCTATGTTGTGGTCCACACTCAAATCCCATAGGCCTCTCCCTGGGTGTAGATCGCTCTCTTCATCACTGAGCGATTGGAATTGGTTTGAAACATCTCATAGTTGAAGAGAGCCATGTCCATCAGAATTGATCATCATATAGTCATATTGCTGTGTATAATGATCTCTTAGTTCTGTTCATTTCACTCAGCATCAGTTCATGCAAGTCTCTCCAGGCCTCTCTGAAATCATCCTGCTGGTCGTTTTTTACCAAACAATAATATTCCATAACATTCATATACCATGATTTGTTCAGCCATTCTCCAATTGATAGGCATCCATTCAGTTTCCAGTTTCTTGCCACTGCAAAAAGGGCTGTCACAAACATTTTGCACATGCGGGTCCCTTTCCCTCCTTTAAGACATCTTTGGGATATAGGCCCATTAGAAAAACTGCTAGGTCGAAAGGTATGCAGTTTGATAGCTTTTTGAGCATAGTTCCACATTGTTCTCCAGAATGGTTGGATCCATTCACAGTTCCACAGACAATGTATCAGTGTCCCAGTTTTCCCACCTACCCTCTAACATTCATCATCTTTTCCTGTTATCTTAGTTAATCTGACAGGTTTGTAGTGGTACCTCAGAATTGTCTTAATTTTCATTTCTCTGATCAATAGTGTTTTGGAGCACATTTTCATATGACTACAAAGAGTTTTATTTTCATCATCTGAAAATTGTCTGTTCATATTATTTGACCATTTATTGATTGCAGAGTGGCTCAAATTCTTATAAATATGAGACAATTCTCTATATATTTTAGACATGAGGCCTTTATCAGAACCCTTAAATGTAAATATAATTTCCCAATTTATTGCTTCCCTCTTAATCTTGTCTTCATTAGTTTTGTTTGTACAAAACTTTTTAATTTAATATAATCGAAATTATCTATTTTTTGGTCCAATAATGATTTCTAGTTCTTCTTTGGACACAAGTTCCTTCCTTGTCCACAGGCCTGAGAGATAAACTATCCTATGTTCCTCTAATTTGCTTATAACATCACTCTTTATATCTAAATTATGAACCCATTTAGATCTTATCTTGGTATCTGGTATTAGGTGTAGATCAAGCCCTAATTTCTTCCATACTAGTTTCTAATTTTCCCAGCAGTTTTTGTCAAATAATGGATACTTATCCCAAACCTGGGATCTTTGTGTTTATCAAACACTAAATTGCTATAGTTATTGCCAATTTTTTCCTGTGATCCTATCCTATTTCACTGATCGACTACTATATTTCTTAGCCAATACCAAATGGTTTTGATGACCGCTGCTTTATAATATAGATTTAGATCTGGTACAGTTGGGCCACCTTCATCAGCTTTTTTTTTTTCATTAATTCCCTTGAAATTCTTGACCTTTTGTTCTTCCAGATGAACTTTGCTACTATTTTTTTCTAGATCTGTAAAATAATTTCTTGGAAGTTGGATTGGCATGGCACTAAATAAGTAAATTAATTTGGGTAGTATTGTCATTTTTATTGTATTCACTCATCTTACCCATGGTACAACCTAGCACTGGATATTTTTCCAACTGATTAGGTCTGACTTCATTTCTGTGGAAAGTGTTTTGTAGTTTAATTCGTATAGTTCTAGGCTTTCCCTTGGCAGATGGATTCCCAATTATTTTATCCTATTATCCATTATTTGGAATGGAATTTCTTTTTGTATCTCTTGCTGCTGAATTTTGTTGGTAATATATAAAAATGCTGATGATTTATGTGCCTTCATATTTATTGTGGTAATTAGTTTAGGTGACAAACATTTTATTTCTTTTCTCTTTGTGATTAGAAAACAAAATCCTGATAGTCTTAAATATGTAGGGTAAAAGAAAATCCCTTTTTATCTTCTCTGAGTTTATGTTGAATAGTTAGATATAAAATGTGGACATTTTAGAAATTTTATCAAAAAGTATAATTCACATTTGCTTTCAAGAATGGTTGGGTGAATTCTTCACTTTATAAACTATGTATTATTTATTATATTTTTCTCTAGACATTTCTCATCTTATGCTATCTTTGATAGTTTAGTGAGTGAAAGGGAAAACCTCTGAATTTAGATTTTTCTTATTTGGGATTTTGAATGAATTTTTATATGAATGTTACAATTGTATCATTTCTACCTATCTCAAAGCCCTGTGGTGATAGGCAAGTGACGAAGCAGCAGATATGGATAAATGTGGATGTTGTCCCAACCTTGCACACAGGCAGCCCTGGGTGTCTAAGCAGCCTTTTAAGGATCCCATTGCTCACCTCCATATGTGAGGAAGGGGCTAGAAAAGGTTCCCTAAAAGTTACATGCTCACCTAATCCTGACCTGATTACATGGATGGATATCCCACTCGGCATTAAACACTCTAGAAAATGGACAAAAACATCTGCAAAGCTGATTCCAATCACCATTGGTAGATGGAATGTGCTTACCCTTATAGACAACACAAAATCTAATGTACTTGAAAAAATAACAGCTCTTTTTGTGAGAGAACTCAACAGCTATCCCATCCAAATCAAAGCCCTAAGTGAATCAGGGCTGGCACATGAAAGTCAGTTTACTGAAGTAGGAGTTTATATACAGGTTTTTCTGGAGTAGCCACAGAGAAAGGGAGCACCATGAATGTAATGAAGGTTTTGTGATTAAAACTAATGTAGTAAAAAATCTCACATGCTTTTCAAAAGGAGTGAATGAGAGGCTCATGACAATGCCATTGTCATTTGCAGGAAAAATTATATGCTACCATCATCAGTGCCTGTTGAACCCTGATGAAAGCTAAGAAAAAAAATTATGGAGACCCTTATCATCACTGTGCCAAAAGAGGACAAGCTTCTAATTCTGGGGGACTTTAATGCTAGAGTAGGCTCAAACTATCAGACATGGCAGGGAATCCTTGGCAGGAAATGGTCTCTCCTACTGAAGACTTGTGCATATTATGACCTTCTCATCACCACCACTATATTCCATTTACCTTACACAATAAAACTTCATTGATGCACCCTCACAGCAAACAATGACATTTAATAGACTATATGATTGTAAGAAAAAGTAACAGACAGCATGTGAGAGTGACCAACAAGGCAATGTGTGGTGCAGTGTTGGAATGATCATAGACTTATCCTCTCCAAGCTGAATATTCACATTTAACAAAAGTGGTGGCCCCAAGGCAAAAATACTACTAGAAAGAATTAATATTAAGGGATTAGAGTGCTTCTATGAAAAGGAACAGTTTGTTGCCAAGTTGGAAAATAAGTTGAACCAACAATGGACAGTTGCAACAATGGACCAAAAAAAGGGAGGGGGGTTTTCAGATATTTGCTGTATAGCACTGCATTAGCTAATATATGTCAGAACACTCACAATCATGAAGACTGGTTTTGTGAAAATTAAGGTGAAATTCAGAAGTTGCTAAAAGAAAAACGAGAACTTCCCACAGGGTGTAGCAGCAGCATAGTTCATCCATTTATAAGAAGGTAAAGTTCAATTCAATCAAAAGTAAAATACTATAAAAACTTAGAGAGATAAAGGATTTTTGGCTCAGTATAAAGGCAGATAAAGTTCAGTTTTATACTGATAGCAACAATCAAAAGCATTTTTAGGTGGCACTGAAGACTATGTTTGAGTCAAAAACCCATACTGCATCTCAATTACTCAATGCTGATGGTACCACATTGATTAGTGATAAGAATATGATTCTGGAGGGATGGGCTGAAAACGTCCATTGTGTTCACAATAGCCCACCATTAGTCAATGCTGAAACTATTGACAATTTACCTCAAGTTGAAATCAATTATGCTCTAGCTGAATTCCCACTGAAGAAGTTTTGAATATCATTAGGCTACATTTAGGAAGTAAGGCATTGTGTGCTGATTTTATTGCAGCTGAGATTTATAAGGATGGGAGGGACCCATTGCTCATATAAAAGCTGACTGAAATTTTCCAGATTATATGGCAAAAAGAAACTTGTGCCCCAAGGATGCCTCCATTGTCCATCTTTGTAAGAATAAATACAATAGATTGTCCTATGACAAACATGGTAGGGTCTCTCTCTTAGTCATTGCTAGCAAGATTCTTGCAGGAGTTCCCCTTAATAGGATGACCCTGCACATAGAAAAAGGTCATCTACCTGAGAGCTGCTGTGGTTTCAGAAGGGGCCAAGGAACACTTGATATGGTATTTACTCCTCAATAACTCAAGGAAAAATTCCAGGATTAAAACAGACATCTGTGAACAATATTTATAAATCTAACCAAAGCCTTTCATACTGTCAGTTATAAAGACTCATGGAAAATTGTCAAATTCGGTTACCCAGAGTTCATCAGTATAGTACATCAATTACATGATGACATACTTGCCTAGATACTGGACAATGGGCAATGCTTTTGAGCTTTCCCAGTCAGCAATGGAGTAAAACAAGGCTATGTTCTTGCTCCCATGCTTTTTAGCATGCTTTAAACCATTTTGTCAAATTCTTTCATTGAGGATAAACATGGAATGAAGCCAGTTAACACACTGATGGTAAATAATTCAACTTGGAAAAAGCTACAAGCCAAAACCAAAGGGCAGGAAGTATTAGTGCATGATTTTTTTTGTTTGTGGATGATTGTGCATTTAATGTAGTCTCTGAAGCAAATATACAACAAATTATAATCCAGTTCTCTACTGCTTGTGCTAATTTTAGCGTAACAATTAAATACAATTCCTCCATCATCCAGCACCACACCATCAATATGTGGAACCATTGTTTCCAGTAAATGGTGACGTTTTGAATGCTGTGGGTAAGTTCACTTACTTAATAGTATATTTTCCAGGGATGTCCACAGTGATAATGAGATTGACGCACACATTGCTAGAGCTAGTTCAGTGCTTGGGAGGCTCTGAAGGAAAATTAGTGGGAGAAGTTTTAGACTGACCACCAAACTGAAGGTCTACAGAATCAATGTGCTGACTTTATTGTTTTATGCCTGTGAAACCTGGACAGTATATGGGTACCATGCCAAGAAATTGAATCTCTTCCATTTGAAATGTATTAGGAAGATTCTGAAGATCACCTGGAAGGATAAAATAGCAAACACTGAGGTCCTTTCTTAAACTAAACTACCAAGCATGTGAATGCTCCTGCAGAGAGCATAACTCCATTGTGCTGACCACATTGTTTGAAAGCCAAAGGTATGCTTGCCAAAAAACTTATTTTATTTAGACTTCACACAGTGCAAGAACTCAAAAAGTGGTCAGAAAAAGAGATACAAGAACACTCTCAAGGCATCTTTTAAGAACTTTAGAATTGATTGTATAACATGGGAAACACTGGCACAGGACTGTGTAGCATGGTGTGCCCTAATCAGAGAAAGTGCTGTGCTCTCTGAGCAAAGCACAATTGAATTAGCCCAAAGGATACATGAAATGTGCAAAATTAGAGAGGTTATCCCAAATGTTCATATGGACTATTTGAGTCCCACCTATGGCAAAGCATTCTGAGCTCATATTGGTCTGATCAGCCACGGTCAGACACAGGGTAACTCATCTCTAACACACTGATGTCATTTTGGTCATCTTTGACAATGAAGGATAACACTAAGCAACCAGTTTTTGCTATGTAGAAATGTAGATGATTTTCTGGATTTAGTCTGAATGCTGCTACTTTACTAAGGATATTAAGCACATAATTTTATTTTCTTCCTGATACTGAACCATCTTTAATTGCCCATTTAAATTCAAGTTTGGTCATAATGTATGTATATATGTCCATATACAATTATGAGTACATACTTATGTATTATTAACACACAAACACACACACACACATATATATATAATCATGTGTATATAGATACAATCTTTTAATGTTCACATTCAGAAGATGACCCAAATCTTTGTGCTTTTTAGTAGTTTATTCAATTCAGTTTTTTCCTCCTTTTTTGGTTATGTTTATTCAATATATATTAAAATATTCACAATTATGTTTTATTACCTATTTTTCTGTGATTCAATTGATTTTTACAATATAAATTTAGATTTATTACCTCTAATGTGTTACTGTCAAGAAATACACATATTTATCTCTCTTAATATCATGGGTTTTTGTTTCAGTTTTTTAAGATCATATCATTGTAACTCCTGCTTTTTTTGTAATCTGCTGATGCATTAACAAAGTTTATTCTAGTCTCCCATTTTAAGGGCACAAGTCTTAATTTTTAATGTCCAACTAATTGTAGGAATATGCTTTCTTAACAATTTCAGTTTTCTTTTTCTTTTGGCTTTATTAGATTATATATATATATATGTATATATATGTATGTATCTTTATATACATATATATATATATACATATATATATATATATATATATATATAAGATTTTGACTATTAGAGAATTGGGTTTTGCTCTCGTTAGTCTTTTTGTGTTCATCTTTTAAATAAGATTTGCTCATGCTACAGTGAGTTAATCAGTTCCCAAAGGAGTCCCTCATTTTCCTATCCTGTCCCAGATTCCTTGAATTTACTAAAATTGTTGACTTTAATTTTATTTATTTTCTTATTTAGATGTAATGACATTTGATATGTTGTTACTGTTAACTATAAATGGAATGTACCTGCATATCTCTCTTAACATCATGAGTTTTAAGTTTAGCTTTGTGTGATAGTAACATTGCATTATTTATTTTATTTTATACTATGTATTTATTACTTATCATTTTATTATATCCATCACCTTACTAAATTTTTGGTTTTCCTTTTCCTCATTCATGTAAATATATTTCAAAATTATCCCTCTCCCACCCCTTCCACCACATAGCTTCTTGGTATAAGCAAGATTCTTTGATAGCATACTTTTAATTGTTTCCCCCATTTTTTGTTTGTTTGTTTTTACTTCACACTCATTTGTAATTGTAGTCCTCTCAGGTACTTTAACTAGCAATCATTAATTCTAACATGGATTTGAAAATGATTGAAGAAAAAATTAATTCAGTAAATCTGATCAACACATCACCTATGTCTGATGGTATATGTAATATTCTAAATCCATAGTCTTTCATATCTTTATGTAAGTGAACGAACTATCTCTTTTGGGATAAAAATAAGCCATTATAATAATCTTCATTTTCTTATTAGTTTTAGGTTATTACTATTTACCTTATCATAATAATTATGGATTTTTTCAATTTCAGTGCAATTAATTCTAAAATTACTCTACTGACCAGAGTATTAATATATCAATCTTATGTGTTGCCATTTGCTAAGATATTTTTATTTAGCCTATTTTCATTCCTTGCTCATTTATTATGAATTATGCCCTCCTCTACATGATTTCTGCTCCCAGTTGTTCCTTTCTTTTTTTTTTTTGTTTCCTCATGAAAGCATAAGATAGGATATATACTTTTGCATGATTATAAACCTATCTGTAGAAGGGCTGACCCACTCTTGACAATTTTTGAAGGTAATAAGTTCTGTAGAATTTTCTATTGAACCTAGGGAGGAATTTCCACTTTAACAGGGAATCTCAAGTCCAGACTATTTCTCCAACAAAGATAAAATAAAATAAAAAGATAAATAATTAAATAAATGAAAATTTTGGGAAGTTTATAAAAAACCACTGACATTATAGAGGTAAACTGGGATTTGGGACCTGACTTTAAGGAGTTTAAGAGTCTACTAGAGTCTGAAATCCATATCTTAATTCCCTTTACTTGGAACAGAATTTTACTAAAGAGTTGTTGAATTGAGTTTAACTGGTTTACTTATTTGCAATTCTTCATCACTACTCTTTATTATCAACTTGCTTAACCTCTCTCATTCAATTTCTTCTTTTCCTCAGTGTCATTTTCTAGAAGAGCTAGATTCTGAGCCATTTTGAAAACTAACATGTGCTCATTTCTTTTGCTGCTGCTGGCAAATGAACTTTAAGCAGATTAGTGAGAAAAAAAGGAGTTTTACAAAGGGTAATATTTCATGCTATTAGCAGAAAAATCATTGTTTGACTATTCTGTCTGTCAGATTGAATGATAAGATGCCATTCTTGTTTCATTTTCCTTTTTGTAGAAAACTTAGAAAGTCTTAAAATCACTACAGAGAATTAATAGGCCTGTATCTCTCAGGATGGTTGGAAAAAAGCCATACATTACTAAGATCAAACAGGTGTGTCCTGATTATTGGGTTTTCCCTAAAGCTACAAATTTAATTCTCCCACTTCTCTAACTGCCATTTGGGACCATCCTGCCTCTTTGTGGTATCACCAAATCCACGCTTTCATTAATTTATAGAAAGTCTAACCAAATCCATTGTCTACCCAGCTGACAAATAGCTGTTATTCATGCTTTGCTTTTGAAGAAGACCAAAAACATCATAGGGAGATGTTGACTTGCTCCTTAATTAGGTTTAATTGCCAGTTAAGTTCCATAAAGTTGTTACTCTCACTTTCTCCTTCAGTCATTGAAGTCCATTGGCAAGACAAAAATTAGGTGACTGGAAATGGGCCAGGATTCAGTGAATATTGGACAAATACTAGAAATATTCTCCTCAAAGCAACACCATAGACAGAACCCATTGTTCTTCACTATCCACTGAATGACTTCAAGCTTCTTTACAAGGCTATCAAAATTTTACAAAATCTGTTCTATATTTAATTTCCTAGAGTGTTCTTTCACTGATTTCCTTTATACATGCTACATACCAAGTAAGCAGTATTCTACAAATAGATCATATTGTTTCCCACCATATCTGCATTTACACTGTTCCATCTTCCAGAAATTAAGTGGCATAATGTGGTTAAAAATAATTGAATTTAGAGTTGCTTTATGTTAAACCCTAGCAGTGCAATATTGTTGAAATTACTTAGAGATTCTGAAGTCCACTTCTCCAGCTTTAAAAGGAAATGTTTGAAGTAGATGACTAATCAGATCCTCTAAATAACTTCCACCCTCAGTTTCAACTCTTACCATCCAATTTCTGCCCATCTTTCCAGGGCCTATCCAAAATTCCATGTTTTCCACAACAAATTTAGAGCTGATACCACAATTTTTATTTTTTCTTACTTTGATTTTAGTACATTTATCAGGCTAGGTTGCCACTGATTTCTCCCTGTTTTGGTAAGATGTAATTATATCTTCTTTGTACCTAAAAAGGTCTCTAATATGAGTTGAGGAGGAAAAAAGGGAAGAAACAAAATGAGAAGAGAGGAGATTACAGGAGAGGAAAAGGGAAGTGAGGAGAGAGAGGATGAGACAGAGAAAAAGAAACATAGAGGAAGAGTTGTGGAGTTGACTTTCAGACACCTACCTTGTTGCCTGCTTATGCTTGTTGCCAGACACCACTTATTGCCAATGTCATCCTGGGAAACAGGAGATAATTCTTTATGCTGAATTCTAGGTTCAGTGATTGCAGAAATGACAAAGTTTTGATAAGATATGATCCCTATCCTTATGCACCTCAAGAGAAGGGATGATAAAATTAAATGTGTGTATGTATATGTTCATATATATATGAAAATATATATATATGAATATATATATATATAAACATATACATATATCTGTGAGTATGTACACTAGGAAGATTCAATTAATCAATAATTTTCAGTGTTTACAAATTGCAAACATTTACAGATACTGGGCGGGAAGGAAAATCACCTTCAGGGAAAATAAAGGTACGCTTTATGAAGAAGGTAACATTGACATTTTACTTTAAAGGAAAAGCTATAATTTAACATACAGAAAGTGAAGAAGGAAACTAATATTAGGAAGGAGAGAAAAGCAGAGATGGAAAAGTATAAGATATGTTTAGCAGTCTAATTTCAATAGAAAATAAAGTATATATTTATGCATCTACATGCATGTATATATGTATGTCCATAGGCATATATGTACACTTGTGTATATACATGTATAAATACATACACCTACATGTGTGTATTATTGTATTTGTGTGTGGGACTGTGGAGGTATGTATGTATATACACACCCATATACCCACACACAAATAATCTTTAGACAAATGCTATTATGCTTATTTTATATTTGTGCAAACTGAGGCAGAATATTAAAAAATAAATAAATAAAAATGCATGGAGTGTTATCAATGTCATACTCCTTCTAGTTAGATGTACCAGAAGACTTTCTCCTGGACAGAGGGGATTCTTACTTATTTTTCTTTTTTTTTCCACAAACTTTTTCTTGGTGAAGGTTTCAAACATTATTCCTGTGTACAAGATTGCTAAAATTGTATTTCCAAGCCAAAGTCTCTTCTGAGAACTAGATTCACATCAATAACTGTATATTTGGATATTTATAGCTGAATGTCACAATATCATCCCATCTCAAAAATCAACATGTTCAACACAACTTAACCCCTCAAATACCTTCTTTATTTCTATCATGCTTATTTCTGTTTATTGCCAGTCTCCCAATCACCAAAATTTTCAAACAAGGTGGCATCAGACATTCATTAGTATCACTTGGTCTGCCATATTTCTAATTGGTTTTCAATGGATTCTGCTTGTAAAACTTTGTTTTTATCTGTTCCATTCTGTCCACTCAGAGTGTCAATACTTTTGTGAACATTGGAATAAATTACAATAATATTTTCACACTCCATTTCTGAAACTCTAGTTTTTCCTTACTAATCCAGTCTCCACAGTGTTGCCTGATTTATTTTTTCCTAAAACATAAATTTGACCATATCACCCCTCTGTTCAAGATGTTTCAATGGTTCACAAATACTTAGACGATAAAGCAAATACATCCTCTGTATATCATCATACAATAATATACATAATCCAGTATCATCCTACCTAGCTATCTATCAAAGTGTAAAGTGTGTTCAGGAAGACTTGCACCTTTGGTGAGAGGATTTGCTTTGCAATTTCCAAGGCTTCTGGTCTACCTTTGGTGTCCACCTGATTTACCCTGCTCTCATCTGTGGTTCCAACAAACTAACACGTGTAGTGGACACATCCTAGTAAATCATTTCAGCAGATGGGCTGAACTGACAAATTTCAAACCCATTAAAGGAGTGTCTACCTCAAGAATGTGAAGTATCTCTCTGACAGATAGGGTGGAAGACAGCAATTTTTCTCCCATCAATAATGAAACCACTAGAAATAGGGACTATGGAGTGTTTAGATTATGGTCATGTATCATATATATCATTATCATCCACTGCATCCTTGGCCATTGCAAGCCATCTTGACTTGTTTGGCCACTAAATTCCAATAACTCAAGAGAGAGTAATGTTGACAATTTTGTTCAACTCTACCTCATTTAAATACAATTCATTCATAAGTCAAGATATCAACCATGATGTCAGGTGTCCTCTTCAAAAATGAAGCATGAACTATAACAGAATCTGTTTATTGATTTGTCTGACACAATATTTATTTATTTATTCTTATATGTATATATCTATCCGTATACATACTCATATATAAAGACACACACACACAATCTCATTCCAGTTAATAAATAAAAACCTGTTGTTTGCTTCCGATTATGTAGTCACTGTCAACACCATTGATGCAATGGTACTTAAGATTCAAACGAGAAGACAGGAGATACTGCTAACCCTAGAGTTGCAGTGGTAAGACGTCATGAGAGGCCCAACATTCTCCTGACACTTTGAAGCTGGAAAGTGGTTTAAAAAAGAAAATTAAAAGAGGAGGAAAAAGAGATTCTTTCATTCAGTGATAATCATGTTGACACTGGGTCATACCCTTTATATGGTATGTGATATTAAAAACTGGCAACACATAATCAAAACCACTTCTTTATGCTCTACTATACAATTTCTTGTTGTTGTTCAGAAAGAAAATAGCACAACTAATTTAGACTTAATGTTACAATTTGGATCTTCTCTTACTGTTATTTTAGTAAGATTTATCACAATTGTGTTGGTAAATTGTCAGTTATTTTATATATTTTGAACTGAGTATTGCTTTCTATCATTTCCACTTATTTTCTACTATTACTATGCTGAAGTCTAGATAATTTTGTGGATTTAGTCTGAATTTTGCTTTCTAGGGATATTAAGTAAATGATGTTATTTTCTTCCTGATGTTGAACCATCTTTAATGGCCCATTTAAATTCAAGTTGATCATAATAAATGTATACATACATATATATATATATATATATATATATATATACATATATATACATATATGTGTTCATATACAAATATATGAGCACATACTTATATATTATATGGACATGTACAAACTTATGTATGCATAGAAATATCATCATTTTATATTCACATTCAGAAGATGCTCTGAATCTTTCACGTCTGACTTCTCTAAGAATTTATTTCAGCTTAGCCTTCACAACCCAAAATTTCAACCAAACACCATCCTCCCATTTGACTGTGTTTTTAGCTTTTTAAAGTATTTTATTTTTTCCCAATTATATATCAAGAAATTTATAGCATATTTTTTCTTTTAGGAGAGGCATTAGGAATTAATTGACTTTTCTAACATCATATAGTAATTAAATGTCAATGATCTGTCCTTGGATTTGAACTCAGTGCCTCCTGACTCCAGAGCTGATACTCTATCCATTATGCCACCTTGCTGTCCCAAGCACATTTTTAAAAATGATTTAAAAAAATAATAAAAAAATGATTTTGAATTCCAGATTTTTCTTCTATTTATCCCCTTCCCCTTGCCTCTTAAAAATAGGCAATTTGATAGAGGTTATATATGTTATATCACATACAATATATTTCATTTTAGTCACAGTTGTGAAAGAAGAAACAGATCAAAAGAGAGGGAAAAGGGGAAAATGGAGGGAAGCCAAAGAAGAAGAAAAACATGCTTCCATTTGCATTGAGTCCAGCAATTCATTGTCTGGATGTATATAACATCTTCCTTCTTGATTCCTTTGTACTTGTCCTAGATCATTTTGTTGCTCTAAAGAGTTGATCCTCATACAAAGTTGTTGACAATATACAATGTTTTCCTAGTTCTGCTATAGTTGCTTTGCATCAATTCATAAAAGTCTTTCCAGATTTTTTCTGAAATGTTTTCGTTTCTTCTTCTACAATAATATTACAATATATCTTCCATGAGCTTCAGGAAATTTCTCATTTTTTTGAGCTTTTGACCATAGGTGTTGGTATTGTTGTCCAACAATAATAATTTTCTATGGTCAAATTTTTTCTACTGCTGCTGTTGCTGTTGCTTGCCTTGCTCATAATTTTTTGTTCTTTTTATTTCTTTCTTTTAAATTTGAACTCTGGTTCCATGATGCAAAGGTCACTGTCTCAGGCTACAGACAAATTTAAGCATGTGGCATTTTGGTCACTGGTGGATATCTGTGTGACCAAGGCTATGCTGAAGCACTCGGTAGTTGTCAGAGCTGAAGTCTGATCAATCCCTACCAATGCTGAGGTATATGAGGGCATGGGAGTGGGGGTTTCCTGAAGGTGTTTGGCTGCTCCATCACCCTAGGACACAGGATTTACTGCTGGGAGGCTTACTGTACTGGGCTGTGATCCTCTTTAGCTTGAGTGAGACTGACCTTTCTGATTATCTTCATGTTTTTTGGACTCAAAGATTGTTTCACCCCATCTTTCCACTGGTTCTGCTGTTCCAGGATTTGTTTGGGGGCATTATTTTATGGTTGTTTGGAGATAAATATAGGAAAGTTACAGAGATTTACTTTTTACTGGAAGTATTCACTGTATTTTCTAAAATACCTGTTTTGTTTCATAGACAACAAATTTATCTTAATTTTAAATCTTTTCCTCACCCACTTCTTTCTTTTTCTATCTATTCTTGAAATCTGGATCCCCTATATGACACAAATCCTTTTCAATTCTGCCTTTATTTTCACTTATTCTTATCACCTGACTGTTCAAAGCTAGGGAGTTGAAATATTTGCTTCTGCTTGCTAGGCCCAGATTATCCCCCTACCTTCATAACTCAGTAATTATTTTTACCTTTCTAATAAATAAGTTCTTAAATCTACTTTCTTCCTCAAACTTCATATGGCTTTATCTTCCCCCATTCTCTCAGTTGAGAACCTTATATCTTATGTTACAGAAAAATTTGAGGACATTCACTGTGAACTCTCTCTTCCCATTCACTCAGATGCCTTTTTCTAAAATCTCCTTCTTCACCCCTGTCTCACATGATGAGGTGGACTTTACTCACCTAAGAATGAGGAGGTATTGTCCCAAGCTTCATGTAGTGCTGTTTTCAGAGATAATTCGAGGAATCTCCAAACTTTTGGTGCTACCAAAATGATAGATCTAAGAAGAGGTGGGATGATTACTCACCTGGTCTGCGTATATTTTTACTTTGCTCCCCTAATGCTATAAGTATTAGTGTTTATCTTGACCTTGCCACTGTGACCAGGTCCCTTGTTCTCCTGCAATCCCAAGTGTAGCATTCCTCTTTGTGGACTCACAGGTCATTCTACCTCCTATCTGCATATTTACTTGATGTGAACTCCACCAAACAAGATAGATTCTATCTCTTGGTCTCATTCCCTTCCATACACACCTCATCTGTCTTCAGCTTTCTTTTATGTTTTTTCTTCCCCCGTTGGATTATAAATTCCTTGTGGGGGAAAAAAAAAACTATTTTTTTTTCTTATTTGCTTCCTCAGTCCTTAACACAGTGCTTGGCAATTATTGTTTTGTTATTCAGTCATTTCAACTGGATCTGATTCTTTGAGAATACATTTTGGAGTTTTCTTGGCAAAAACACTGGAGAGGTTTACCATTTACTCCTGCAATAGATGGAGGATAAGGAAAATGAAAAAAAAATAAGGTTCAGCAATTTTTCCTGAGTCATATAGCTAGTAAGTATCTGAGGCTAAATTTGAATTCATGTCTTCCTGACTCCAGACCTGGAACTCCATCCTCTTCTATACCACTTCTGGCACATAGTAGGTGCTTTATAAGAAGTTCATTGACTTGAATTGAATTACTCCTCCAATCTCATATCTTTACCTCTATTTTAGACATTTCAAACAAGATGTCCATTATACTCAAAGATCCAAAACATGATTCATTATCTTTCTTCCTAAACCTTCCTTCCCATCCACATTCCCTCTTATTACTGAACTTAAAACCATTCTCCCTATCTCTTGGGCTCACAACTATGTATATTTTTTTTTATTTTGATGCCTTTTGATCTTTGTCTTATACTTCTCCCCTCATATCCAATCTTTAACCAAGCCTGTTGATTTTACCCTTACAACTTCTCTCAATACACCCTCTTCTTTACTCTGATCCTTCTATCTTCCTAGTACAGGTCCTCATTTACTTATACCTGGACGGGTACAATAGCCTACTAGTGGGTCTGCCTCTTTTTTAGTATCTCCTAACTCTAATTCATTCTCTCACCTCAAGAAGTCCACTTCAGCAAGTTGTCACAAAGCTATGTACTTCATTTTCTGGAATCCTATCTTTTATAAATTGCATTGATAATTTTAAATGATTTCTCTGTCTATAGCCACATTATTCTTAGTCAAACAATAAAGTTCCTACTTTCACATTATTGAAAAGGCCACATGTATAGAAGAGTTGAAAAGTCAAGAAGAAAAAAAATGAGATTAGGGGACTGTTTAAGGCATAAAGATATTGTCAAAAAGGCAGTAGCATTTGAAGAATGAAGAAATTAGGACTTAAGGAAGCCCATAGTTGTGACCAAAATTATATGGTAGTCCAAGCCAATGACTCATCAATGATCATAACATATCTCAAGGAACTATGTCCTTGCTGTGAAGGAAGTTTCTGTCCTGAAAGTGAAGTGACTTGATCCTCTGGTGAAGTAAAGTTTCCTTTGATTAATGAGGCCAGTTAAAAATCAGATTGAAAAAGCAGCCAAATAAGCATCACTGGCAAGAAAGAGGTTGAATGATTAAGAGAGAAGTACTACAGACAAGTTCATTCCCCCACTATTCTCTTTTGGAAGCCAATCTGTTTCTGGTGAAGAGGAATAGAGGTGCTGACAAAAGCTTAAGTTATCTTGAAGGACCGCCCAAGGGTGGTGTTAATAAATAAGGATTATATCCATATTCCCAAAATGGGAACTACCTCTAGGTAGAATAGTCAGTGTGCCTATTTTACAAAAAACCTCCAGCCATACAGAATATTTCTCCTAAAAAGTAGAAAACATTTTACTTAAAGACAGTCCTGCCATGTTGTTTTATCTTTTGCATGAGGAAACTTAAGAAAATGAGATGCCAAATCAGATGTTATGCCAAAAATATTGAAAAAGACACTATGACAAACAGATGATATGACATATTTTTACAAGATTTGTCAACTGACAGAAGAAGAAATATAAGTGAAAGTGAAGAGAGGAGAATGAATCCTAGATTATAATGTAAATATTAATGGATAAAAGAATGGATGTACCCTTGACAGAAATAGATAATTTAAAATATAGTTGTGCTTAAGAGGTATTCTTTTCACATGTTCACCTTGTGATATCTATTGGACATTCAGAAGGGAATTTTAGAAGACAGATTATAATGTGACTAGAGTTCAAAGGAAGATAAGGGTAATGTATATTGATCTGGAGCATTATGCAGTTCCACTGGGCTGCCCACATTGTTCAAATGGCACATGTACATTTGCCAAAGAGGTTATTTTACACAGAACTCAAATGGGGCAAGTGCTCAGAAGGTGGTAAGTAAACTCTTCAAGGTTTCTCTTAAGAATTTGAAAATCGATTGTATGTCATGGGAGGTACTGGCAAATTATTGGCCAATATAGCATATCCCCATCAGAGAAGGTGCTATGTTCTCTGAGAAAAGCATAATGCAACTAGCTTGGAAGAAATACAAAATGCACAAAGTTAGAGAATCTACCACAAATGCTCAAATGGCTTGTTCCCGACCTGTGGCAGAGCATGCTGAGTTCATATTGGTCTGATTAGTCACATTCAGACACATTAACTTGATTCTAACAAAGTAATTCTTCAAGAATGAAGAACAACCAAGCAATTATACTAATTTGACAATTTTCTCCATAAAGAAAATGGTTAAATTTAAGGGAGACAATGAGTTATCAATTAAGACTATAGTGAGAAAAAGATGAGGAACACAAGATAGAATATGACATATATCTCTTTTCATAGTGTTACAATGCAAGAATTGTGATCCTTCAAAGGATACCAGAAAGGACTAGTCAGAGAGGAAGGATAAAAACTTATGACATATAACTATCTTTAAATCTCAGGAGGAAAGAGTATTCAAATGGAAAGTTTCCACAGAGAGCTCAGCTGGAGTGAAGACTGAAAAAAGACAAAAAAGAGATCATTAGTGAATTGGAAAAGAGCACTTTAGGCAAGACACAAGAAGCAATTATATCAATAGGTGAGAAGTAAATGGGATATAAAAAAAGTGGATACAAATGAATGTATGCAGTTTTCTCTAGAAGTTTGTCTAGGAGAAATAGGAGATAGGAAATGTAAGATTGAGTGTTGTTGAGTTACTTTTGAATCAAAATATATAAGTGTTTTGCAAATTGTAAAGTGATATCTAAATAGCAGTTTTTATTATTATGATTGTTTTTATTAGGTCAAGTGAAGTTTATTTATTCTTTTGTTTTTAAAGATAGACATCTTAGAATATTTGAAACTCTTAAAGAATCAAAGCATAAAAAGGTGAGAATTGGGAAGAAAGGTGGGATGAGCAAAGAACAATCTGTAGGAGGAAAAGTAAAGGGAGGCAATAATGGGTTAAGTTTACTGAGAAGGGTAATGTATTCATTAGACACTAAATCAAAGTTAGAGAAGACTGTAGTTTATGGTAAAATGACTTGATTGTATTAAATATTTTTTCATAGCAAATATTTTTCAGCATTTGGAATATACCACTTCTTTAAAATGTATTCTAGTCTGGAAATTCATTATAATATATCCAGGATTTATCAAGAGGTTAGAAAATGAAGACCCTAAATGCATGATTTATCATAATTGCAATGATTCCTCCCTTTCAAAAAAATCTTGAAATGTAGGGGTTACTAATGTTATAGGGGATATATACATTGTCTGTCTGTCTGTCTCTGTCTCTCTCTCTCACACCATATTCATATTTCTGACAACAATGAATTTAGATCCAGAAAATTTAATCAGTTCTCTAGACACTAGAGGTCACTCTTACAATTTTGTATCTTTCATCTCTGCTTTTATTATTTTCCTTAATGTGATTCAATTTCAACTAAACCCTTGGTGAAGCATACTAAAGCTGCTGTAAGGAGAATTCTGGGTGTTCCTGAGTCATCCATACCATGATGGGTTTAGTTCCTGTATGAATTAAATGGTAGAAATATTTAGTTGACTAAATATTTAATCTCACAAATAAATTGAAAAGACATAGAGTGTATATGTATGTCCTTCTTGATTAAATATATTTAGATAGACATTTATATTTAAATAGATAAATTATGTGTATGTATGTATATAGACATGAATATATACAATGCATATATATATATATATATATATATATAAATATATATATAAAACAAAAATAAAAA
>JAJPUD010008529.1:28482-67998 GCA_023553655.1 Myrmecobius fasciatus | reverse complement strand
TTTATCTTCCTATATCTATGGTCTGTGTGGAGTCTATGGGGTTTTCAGGAAGAACTAGAGGCTCTGGTGTTAAGTGTAGCCATGCCTTTTTCAGAGCTGGTCATTCACTGTGTGTCCTTCTCCTGTCAATCAACTTTCACCTGCGACTCCAAAAAACTCTAGCATGCACAGCAGCCACAATGTTGTGTTGGCAGATTGGAAAAAAAACACATGTTGAGATAACCAACAAGACTCAGACCCATCAGTGAGCTAGAGGAATGTCTACTCTAAGCATATGGTGATTTCCCCCTACAGATTAGGCAGATGGGAACAATTTGTTCCATAACAGGCAATGAAGATGGGATGAAGACAGATTGGCCAGACATTGAAGATAAGAAGGTTATACACTGGAACCTAAATCACTCACTGACTTTTGCCTTGGCATTGGACTTGAATAATTCTGAAAGAAGTGAGGCTGATGACTTTGCACAATTTTGTCTCTTAAATCCAATTCATATACAAGTTGAGACATCACCATATATCTATTATTTTACTTTTTTATTGTTATACCTATCTTGAAGTCCTGAGGTGATAGGTTAGAGATGAAGCAGCAATTACACTAGGATATATAGTCACCCAGCTCCAACCAGTGACATAGACAATAGAATTGCCCTCCCACTGGACTGAATCAGCAGTGGGATTCTGCATTCCCCTGGATGCCTAAGAAGTGTCTAAAAGATCAGTCTGCTAATATATCCTGGCATGATCTGTTTCATTCATTTCAGGTCTGCTTAACATATAAAGGGGGGATCCTATCCTATAGTTGAAATATTTTTCTAAATGTACAAAAGTTTTGCAAAGATGATTCCAATTACCATTGGTACATAAAATATGTGTATGTTCATGAACAACAAGAAATCTAGTGAATTTGGAAGATGAACAGCTCTTGTTGCAAAAGAATTCAGGAAATACTGCATTCAAATAGCTGCCCTCAGTGAAACAAGATTAACCAATGAAAACCAGCTAACTGAAGCAGTAGTTAGATACATTTTTTTTTCCTAAAATGACCACTATGATAAGGAGTCCCTTGAAGCTGGTATAGGTTTTACAATTAGATTTAATCTAGTCAAAAAGCTCATATGCCTCCTAAAAAGAATGAATTAATGGCTCATGGCAATGCAACCTCTACTTGCTAGAAAGGAAAGTGTCCTGACATCATCCTTCCTGCCATCCTAAAACTTATAAGGTCAAAGGAGAAAAAAAATGTTTAGAAGTCCTTAGTATCAATATGTCAAAAGCTTATAATTCTGGGTGACCTTAACAGCAGAGTAGACAGACAATCATACATGTCAGGGAGTCCTGAGGAGGAATGGAGTTTGAAAAAAGAGCAACAGCCACATTCACTCTACCGAAGTGTTTGCTTTTCATGACATTTTCATCACCATCTCTGTCTTCCATTTACCTAAATGCAATGAAACGTCACTGATCCACTCTTGTAGCAAGCACTGATACTAAATAGACTATATCATTATAAAGAAAAGAAACAATGTGAAAGGGCAAAACAAAATGATGTGTGGTACAAAGTGCTGGATCAATAATAGACTTATCCTCTCCAATAGATCTTATCCTATGCAACAAAAAGTGGCCCCCAGGCAAGATGACTATAAGGAGACCCAAATCCAGCAAATTAGAGTCTTTCTCCTTGCATCAACAATTTATTGCTGACCTGAAAGAAAAACTGACACATCACAAAGCTAGCAAGAGTAGAGAAGAAAATGAGTGAGTAGTTTTCAGAAGACTTGGCCCACAGTGCTGTGTTTTCTCATCTAGCACCTAACCCTTGCAACATCAGAACAGATTTGGCAAAAATAATGGAGCAATTTAGAAGCTACTGAACACAAAATGATCAGCAGTACAATTCATCTCTCTCTAAGAAGGTAGTATTTAATTCCATCAAAAGCAGGGTGCAAAAGAAGCTTAGAGAGATTCAAGATTCTTAGTTTTGTAAGAAAGCAGAGGAGATTCAGTTTTATACAGAAGATAACAATTCAATCTCTCTGTTTCTGTCTGTCTGATTCTAACAGTCTCCCCCCCCTCTATCTATCTCAACATAAACTGACCTAGTCAAAGCCTTAGATACTATCCACTGTGAGGATTTGTTGAAGATGATAGCAATATTTAGTTACCTGGAAAAGTTCATCCCTACTGTACTCATTTCACAATAGTATCTTCCATAGTTTCTGCATAAGGACAATGTTCTCCATTTCTCAATCACTAATGGAGTTAAGCAGGAGTTTGGTTGCTACTTTGCTTTTTATTGCGATGTTTTCAGCAATGTTGTCAGATGCCTTCAACAAGGATGAAAACAGAATCAAGGTCAGATACCACATTGTTGGCAAATTCTTTAACTTGGAAAGGCTACAGACCAAGACTAAAGTAGAGGGAGAATGGATGTACAACTTTGTGATCACTGATGATTATGCATTCAATACAACCACTGAAGCTGAGATACAACAAAATATAGATTGATCCTGTGTTGTTTGTACTATTTGGAAGCTGAGATACAACAAAATATAGATTGATCCTGTATTGTTTGTGCTATTTGGACTAACAATTAACACCAAAAAAACACAAGTTCTCTATCAGCCAGTACGTCACATTCCATATGTGAAACCAGTGGTTACATTAAATAGAGAAATTTTTAATACTGTGGATAAGTTAAATTAACTTGGCACTATACATTGCAGGAATATAAACATTGATGATGAAGTTGATGGAATATAAGCCCTGAAATATGCTGTGTTTTCTGTCATCTTATCTATAGTCTATCTAAGTACAGAGAGTTTCATTATCAGAGGATCAACTCACAGGACGTGAAACATTTTGATGATGGCAACTCATAAAGGCAATCTACTAATGTGCTGTGGAGTTACAATACTAATAAGGGGAGTATTTATCCCCAAATGAAGCTTTAACTTTAACAAAGAAAAGTGACTTCACTTCATGAGTTTCAAGGTCTGTTGCTGAAGCTACCAAAAACTCCACAAAAAATAAAATCAGCCAGTCAACACCCAAAGAAATAAACCTTTAATTTGGTGTGTTTATAGGAAGAACCAAAAAGAAAAGTTATGTGGCTTAACACAAGGCTTTCAGTGGAGTAGAAGGCAACAATAACAGGGAATTTCTTGTACATCTCATTGATCCATGCACAATGAGATTACATTCATTTTTCTATATCAAAATTATATATATATATATATATATATACATATATATATATATATATGAAATTTATAGTATATATTTCTTCAGGCCAATCCATTTTACTTACTTTTCAAGTGGAAGAACCAAAGCCAAGGTCATATAGGTTAAGTAGAACTAGAATTCAAACTAAAGTCAATCAACTGTTCTCTACTCTAAAACATACCATGGTGATCTTTTTAATTTTTTAAAATTGCGTTTCATATTTTTTATATTGTTCAGAAGATTTTAAATGGAAAATATTTATTTCAGTACATATTTCATTTGTTGTTGGTCAGTTGTTTTAGTCATTTACAACTCTTTGTAACCTTATTTAGAGTGTTTTTTTTTTTTTCCCAAAAAAACTAGAGTAGTTTTCCATTTCCTTCTCTAGCTCATATTACAGACTAGGAAACTAAAGCAACCAATATTAAGGTCCAGGACAACATAGTAAATCTCTAAGATCAAATTTGAATTCAGGTTTTCCTAACTCCAGACATGATTCTCTAAGCATTGTGTTTCCTCTGGCTCATTGTAACAGTTTAATAACTGTTTGTTGATTGACACATGAAAATATATGACCAGTCAAAATTAAGCGCTGATTAGCTAATTAACATCAAGGCTTTAGCAGAAAAGTTACCGAGGGCTTAATTTCATGTTCTAGGAAGAATATCACTAAATGTCATCCCAACATGTTGAATCTAGAATCAAATAAGTTCAAATGCTGACTTGAACATTTTAGTGGTCTTGGTCAACTCATTTCCTCTCTGAGAACTCATCATTCTTTTCTATAACAATGAGAGGGTTGGACTAATGTTTTTCCTCTCTAAATCCTATAAATCTCTGATTCTTAATCACAAGCGAAAAGAGAAGAGACACAGTGAAATTTCAAAGTGACAGGAGAGCAGGCAAGAGAGAAACAAATATCTTTTTAACTGCTCTGTGATTGCTCCCTTCTCCATGCACCCACTCCCCAGCCTACTGGATAATTAGTGTGTGGCAATCAATCATTATCTTCAATGAGACACCTGCTTGGATTCCTGGGATTTGAGTTCATATTTGCCAAGAATGAGAATTTAAAGAGTTAGGAAAGGAGGGGGAAATGTCAATTCCATCATATCCTTTTTCTTCGGATAAAACCAAATTTGTCATGTCCATATTTTTGGCACATCTGACAGGGAAGATTGACCAAATGGCAGAGAACACGATGTCAGAACCAGCATCATACAGAGAAAAGTGGTGAACAGCATGTGAACTTAAAGGTCAAAACTAAAGATTTGGAAAGAACAGTGGCCATGGCGATAGAAAAGAGGGAAAAATGGATTCATGGAGTGCAGACTGAGTATAGTACACAGAAGAGGGTAGAATGGAGAAACTTGGCAGAAATGGTTAATTCTTTATAAGAACAATCAGGTCAGAGATCAAGCTATCTCATATGGGACAATTTTTGATGCCCATTGGAAGCAACATATTTTCATTTTTGTTTAGAATATTCCATCTCCATGAACTGCTGTTTATGAAAAAAACAAAGCTGTCAGAAGTCAAGGATATTTTAGAGCTTTCTCCCCTTATGTATCATGCATCATGCTCTATGTTTGTATTTTCTCTAGAGGAATGAATGAATTTTAAAAAGCACTTATTGAACATTTATTATACACAAACTATTATGCTCAATGCTGAGGATACACAAAGAATTGTAAGACAATCTTTGCTCTTAACGAGATTACATTTTAATTGAGAGCTAGCACATGTAAGACACAGTTCCAGCAACAAGTGACAGGAAAAAGTCCCATGGTCCTTAGGGTGTAGTAGTAAATCAATTGTTTTTTTCCTCAAATTTTATTTTGAGTGTTCACTTCTGATATTAGAAAATTTGATAATGCCACAAATTTTGGTAGTTTTGAGATCTCCCCCCCCCTAAGCCCACAACACTGGAAGATGGATTTCTTGGAAACTGCATCTTGCAATATTGGATTGACATGAGGGATGAAGAATGAACTTACTTGTGTGTGGGAGTCCAAAAATAAAATATGTTGTCAGATCTGTCAGAGAGTGACAGAGACAAAGAGACAGATAAAAAAAGGCAGAAACAGAGAAAGCCATAGAAAGAGTAAGAGAAAAATAAAGGTAGAGAGAGAGAGAAAGGGAGAGAAAGAGTACTGAAAATATACAAAAGCAACCAAATGAGGGGTTTCAATGAAAAAAGAATGATCACCTCAGCCTCAGTTTTCTCAACTATAAAATGGAGACATGCATGTTTATATCAATGACTTCACAGGAATAGAAGGAAAGTCAAAGTCTGCAATTTCTGTTGAAGAGTAAAATTTAAAAACATAAAAATGTGAACATTTAAATTACTGATGGGCTCCTTTACTCAGCCACAGGCTCAGCTATTCATATATGATCACAAGACTGCTTGGGGACTTATTGAAAGGCTCCAAATAGATTCATGCATTCATTAAACAAGAATTTATTAAGTACTTAATATGTGCTGTGAATTCTTTGAATTCTTTATATCATTTGGTGACTAGTCCCAGGAATAGAACTTGAAGAAGGAAATAGAATATGCAATAAAAGATAATGAGAGAAGCTTACAGGAATACTTACCCATTCCCTTGGTGGGTGGTAAATGAAGAATTTACCGAAATCCTACCCTTAATAAAGACCATTGTTTAGTTGTTTCCAACTCTTCATGACCCCAAATGTGATTTTCTTAGCAAAGATCTAGGAGTGGTTTTTTAATTGCTTCTCTGATAGATTAAAGCAAATACAAGGTAAGAAAATGGTGAATCAACCACATAGCTAATGAGGCTGATTTGAACTAAGGTCTTCGGATTCTATCCCAAGACCTGAATCCATTGAGTCACTTAGATGTTTCCATTTAAAGATATGCTAAAACAACACTCCCTTGTCCCCATCAGTGAAATGGGAATAAAAAAAAAAATTGAGGATCAAATGAGATAACACATGTAACAGTTATTTTCTCTTTTTTTTCTAGAAAATGTATTTATTTTTAATATATACTAGTTTATGAATCATTTTGGGAGAGAAAAATCAGAGAAAACAGAAAAACCACGGGAGAGATTAAAAAAACCATAAAAATTAAACAAAAGATATGTTGCTATACATTCTGTTCCCTTAGTTCTTTTTCTGGATGCAGGTGGCATTTTCTGTCCAAACTCTATTGGGATTATTATAGATCACTGAGCTATTGAGAAGAAACAAATATTTTGTAGTTGATCATCACACATTCTTGATATTATGTACAAGGTATTCCTGTTTCTGTTTGTTTTACTTAGCATCAGTTCATGTAAGTCTTTCCAGGGCTTTCTAAAATCAACTTGTTCGTCATTTTTTTAAAAAAAAATGTATTTTAAGCTTTTTATTCACAAAACATATGCATGGGTAATTTTTCAACACTGATCCTTGAAAAGAACCTTCCAAATTTCCCCCCTTCCCTCCACCCTCTCTCTTAGATGGCAGGTAGTTCAATACATGTTAAATATGTTAAAATATATATTAAATCCAACATATGTATACATATTTATACAGTTATCTTCATGCACAAGAAAAATCGGATCTACAATGAAAAAAAAATCTGAAAAGGAAAACAAAATGCAAGCAAGCGTCAACAAAAAGAGTGAAAATGCTCTGTTGTGGTCCACACGCAGTTCCCACAGGCCTTTCCCTGGGGGTAGAGGGCTTTCTTCATCAGTGAACAATTGGAACTGGTTTGAATCATCTCATTGTTGAAGAGAGCCAAGTCCACCAGAATTGTATACTCTTGTTGTTGCCATGTATAATGATCTCCTGGTTCTACTTATTTCATTTAGTATAAGTTCATGTAAATCTCTCCAGGCCTCTCTGAAATCATCCTGCTGGTCATTTCTTACAGAACAATAATATTCCATAACATTCATATACCATAATTTATTCAGCCACTCTCCAATTGATGGGCATCCATTCAGTTTCCAGTTTCTAGCCACTACAAAAAGGGCTGCCACAAACATTCTTGCACATGTGGGTCCCTTTCTCTCCTCTAAGATTTCTTTGGGATATAAACCCAAACACTGCTGGGTCAAAGGGTATGCACAGTTTGATATCTTTTTGAGCATAGTTCCAAATTGCTCTCCAGAATGATTAGATCCATTCACAATTCCACCAATAATGTATCAGTGTCCCAGTTTTCCCACATATCCTACAATATTCAGCATTATCTTTTCTTGTCATCTTAGCCAATTTGACAAGTGTATAGTGGAATCTCAGAGTAGTCTTAATTTGCATTTCTCTAATCAATAGTTATTTGGAGCACACTTTCATATGATTAGAAATAGTTTCAATTTCTTCATCTGAAAATTGTTCATATCCTTTGAACATTTGTCAATTGGAGAGGTGCTTGATTTCCTATAAATTTGTTGCTCATCATTTTTATAGAACAATAATATTCCAATATCTTCACATAGCACAACATGTTCAGCCATTCTCCAATTGATCGGCATTTACTCATTTTTTTAATTCTTTGCTACCATAAAAAGAGCTTCTGCAAATATTTTTGCACATGTGAATCTTTTTCCTTACTTAAGTTGTCTGTATAATATAGACCCAGTAATGGCACAGTATGCACAGTTTAATATTCCTTTGAGCATACATGGCCCTCCAGGATGCTGGGTCATTTCACAATTGCTTCAACAATGCCTTAGTGTTCCAGTTTTCCCACATATCCTCTAACACTTATTATCTTTTCCTGTCATCTTAACTAATCTTAGATGTGTGAGTTGGTACCTCAGATGTTTTAATTTGCATTTCTATAATCAATAGTGGTTTACAGCATTTTTTCATATGACTATATATGGCTTTAATTTCATCATCTGAAAATTATCTGTTCATATCCTTTGACCATTTGTTAATTAGGGAATGACTTGTATTCTAAATTTAACATAGTTTTTATATATTTTATATGTTATATATTTTAAAATTGAGAAACATTTTAGTATGATTAACATTGACTATAAAGATTTTTCCCAGGTTTGTATTTACCTTTTAATCTTGTTTCTATTGCTTTTATTTGTGGGAAAACATTTTAATTTAATGTAATCAAAGTTATCTATTTTGTCTATCATAATGTTATCTAGTTCTTTGGTCATAAATTTCTCCCTTCTCCAAAGATCTGATAGGTAAATAATCCCTTCTTCTCCTAATTAGTTTATGATGTCATCTTTTATGACCAAATCATGTACCTATTTTGACCTTTTGTTAGTATGGTTTATGGGATGTTGGTCTATGTGGAGTTTCTGACATATTATTTTCCAGTTTTATCAGCATTTTTATTAAATACTGAATATCATTCCAGAAGCATAGTTTAGATATTTATCAAATACTGGATTAATATAGTCATTGATTATTGTGCCATATGTATCTAATCCATTCCAATTATTAGCCAGTACAAAATAGTTTTGATGACTGTTTCTTTTTTTATTAAAGCTTTTTGTTTGCAAAACTTATGCATGGGTAATTTTTCAACATTGACCTTTGCAAAGCTTTGTGTTACATTTTTTTCTCTCTTTCTCCCCACCCCTTCTCCTTGATGGCAAGTAATCAAATACATGTTAACTATGTTAAAATATATGACAAATCGAATATATGTATATATGTATGTATACATACATACACACACATATATATATATATATATATATATATATATATATATATATATATATACACGCAGCTATCTTGCTGCACAAGGAAAATCAGATCTACAATGAAGAAAATCTGAGAAGGAAAACAAAATGCAAGCAAACATCAACAGAAAGTATGAAAATGGTATGTTGTGCTCCATATTAAAATCCCACACGTCTCTTCCTGGGTGTATATCTCTTCTTTCATCACTGAACAACTGGAACTGTTTGAAACATTTTGTTATTGAAGAGAACCATGTCTATCAGAATTGATCATCATATAGTCTTGTTTCCGTGTATAATGATCTTCTGGTTCTGCTCATTTCACTCAGCATCAGTTCATGCAAGTCTCTCCAGGCCTCTACGAAATCATACTGCTGGTCGTTTCTTACAGAGCAATAATATTCCATAACATTCATATACCATAATTTTTTCAGCCACTCTCCAATTGATGGGCATCCATTCAGTTTCCAGTTTCTAGCCACTACAAAAAGGGCTGCCACAAACATTCTTGGACATGTGGGTCCCTTTCCCTCCTTTAAATTGTCCTTGGGATATAAGCCTAGTAGAAACACTGCTGGGTCAAAAAGTATGCACAGTTTGATAACTTTTTGAGCATAGGTCCAAATTGCTCTTCAGAATGGTTGTATCCATTCACAGTTCCACCAACTATGTATCAGTGGATGACTGCTTCTTTGTAATATTGTTTTAGGACTGTTAGTACTAAGTCACAATCTGTTGCATTTTTTTATAAAAATGATTTTTTATTCCTTTATATTCCTGTCCTTTTGATCTTCCAGATGTTTCTATTATTTTTTCTAGTTCCACAAAATAGTTCTTGCCAGTATGATTGGCATGGCACTGAACAAGTAAACCAATTAGGCAGAATTACTATTTTTATTATATTTGATCCATTTACCCATGAGCAATTGATATTTTACCAGTTGTTTATATCTGATTTCATTTGTGTGGAAAATGTTTAGTCATTGTATTCATGTAGCTCTTCAGTTTCTCCTGGCATATAACCCCAAGTATTTTATTTTGTCTATGGTTATTTTAAATGGAATTTATCTTTCCAAGAGATAGCTCTTGCTGATGGGCTTTGACAATAATATATAGAAATGCTGATGAATTCTTTGGGTTTATTTTATAACCTGCCACTTTGCTAAAGCTGCTAACTGTTTCTAGTTGGATGTTGGATGATATTCTAGAATTCCCTAAGTATATCATTATGTTATCTGCAAAGAGTGATAGGTTTATTTGCTCATTGCCAATCCTAATTCCTTTGATTTCTTTTTTCTTTTCTTATTGCTAAAGCCAACGTTTCTAGTACAATGTTGTATAATAAAGATGATATTCAGGATACTTGTTTCTCCCCTGATCTTATGGGAAATGAATCCACCTTCTCTCCATTAGAAATAATGCTTGGGGAGAGGAGGAGCCAAGATGTTGGAGAGCAGACAGGAGTCTCTATGACCTTCTCTGACCTTCTCTCAAACCAACAACATATTAAGCCTCTGAACTGGTTCTGTAGTCAATGCACCCCCAAATATTTGGAGTACAACATATTTCCAGAAGAAGTTACTTTGGAAGAACTTCTGAACAAATCTGTTTCAAACGGGCATAGGGACAGTCTGTTGAGCCCAGATCACAGCCCAGGGAGATGGGGGCAAGGAGCTGGGGTGGGGAGTGAGAGCATTGCAGCTTCCATGCATCTGGGAATCTTCTGTGAGCCTCTTAGGCTCCCCTGCCCTGGTTGCAAGCAGGTGGTTTGGCAGATTTGCTACAAAAGGCAAATTGTAAACCACTGACCCCCGGAAGAATGCTGGACCTAGCCTGGATTACCCAGCACCAGAAATAAATCAGCAGAACTGCACTAGGGCAAACTATAGCAGATGTGGCTCCTTTCCATAAAGAGCAGAACTCAACCCTAAAAAAATGATGCACAAAAAACAAAAAGAACTCTCATCATAGACAGCTTTTATGATGAGAGAGAACAAATTTTAAATACTTAAGTTCCAAAACAGAAAGCAACTCCAGGTGAAGCCCCAAAAGGAGATATGAGCTGGTCCCTATCTCACAAGACTTTCTTGGAAGATTGTATAAAATGATCCTAAAAGAGAGTTAGTAAAAAAATGAGGAAAGGAAATGAAATCATGGCAAGAAGGAATAGAAAAAGCATATAATGCCCTACAAAATAAGTGTGAAAAAGACACCAATTCACTGAAAAAAAATTGTGAAATGGAAAAAAGTGCAATGAGCAAAATACTTAAATTGGCCAATTACAAAAGGAACTAAAATTTAAATGAAGAAAATAATACACTAAAAATTAGAATTGAGCAAATGGAAGTGAATGAATCAATAAGACTTCAAGAATAAAACAAAAACAGAAAAAATGAAAAAATAGAAGAAAATATGAAATACCTCCTAGGAAACACATCTGACCTGGAAAATAAATCGAGGAGAAATAATCTAAGTATTTTTGAACTTCCTGAAAGCCATGACAAAAAAAAAACCTAAACATTATCTTAAAGAAATTCATAAAGGAATACTGTCCTGAAATCTTAGATTCAGAAGATGAAATAACCATTGAAAAAAATTCACCGACCACCTCCTGAAAGAGATCCCAAAATTAAATCCCCAAGGAATATCAGGAATAAATTTCAGAATGATTGCACCAAGGAACAGATATTGCAAGCATCCAGAAAAAAAAAATTAAATCCCAAGGAGCCACAGTCAGGATTACCCAGAACCTAGCAGCTTCCAATCTTAAAGGACTGAAGGGCCTGGAAACTGATATTCTGAAATGCAAAGGAACTTGGATTATAACCAAGTATAAGTTATCCAGCTAAAATAAGCATTATCTTTCAGGGAAGAAGATGGACATTTAATGATATAGGTGAATTTCATTTATTTCTAATGAAAAGACCAGAAATGAACAAAAAATTTGATCTTCAAACACAGAACTCAAGAGAAACATAAAAGGTAAAAAGGAAAGAACTCTTGAGAACTATATTTCTGTTATATATACCCATAGAGATTGCAAGTATAATTTGATTTTATTGTGACAATATGAAAAAGAAACTAGAAGTGGAAAGGGGATCATAGTGGAAAAAGGAAAAAGGAGGTTAAATAAGGGAAATTATATCTCATGAAGAGGCCAAGAAGATCTATTATAATTTAAAGGAAAAAAAAGAGGGGCATAAGAATTGTGTGAATCTTACTCTCATCAGATTTGGCGCAAAAAGAGAAGACTGGACATATTTGGTTTCAGAGAAAAACTTGTCTCACCTTAAAGGGAAGTGGGAGAGAAAAGGGGAAAAAAAGGAAAGACTAATAGAAGAGGAAACAGAAGTATTAGGGGTAAGGTGTAAAAAGGGGGGAGGAGCTCTAACGGGGAAGGGCTGTTTGTGGGAGCTGGTCATCAAAAGCAAGATACAGGGAGGAAGGAACGGAGAAAGGAAAGAGAATAACTTGGGTAAATAAGATGACAGGAAAAACAGAATTAGTTATTTTAACTGTGAATGTAAATGGCATGAACTGTCCCATAAAACAGAAGTGGATAGCAGACTGGATTAAAAACCAGAATCCAACAATATGTTGTCTACAAGAAACATATTTAAAGCATAGTGATACATACAGAGTGAAAGAAGTTAAAGTTTGGAGCAGAATATATTATGCTTCAGGTGAAATTAAAAAAAAAAAGGAAGGGTAGCAATCCTGATCTCAGATCAAGTAAAAGCAAAGATGCACCTAATTGAAAGAGACAAAAAAGGAAAATATATTTTATTAAAGGATAGCATAGGTAATGAAGCAATATCAATACTAAACATATATGCACCATGTGGTAGAGCATCCAAATTCCTAGATTATAAGTTAGGAGAGATGCAAGAAGAAATAGACAGCAAAACTATACTAGAAATAGTATAATTGATAAATAGATAATCAAATAGATTAAAATCAAACCACAAAATAAATAAGAAAGAAGTTAAGGAGGTAAACAAAATATTAGAAAACTTAAGGATGATACATCTTGGGAGAAAATTGAAAGGAGACAAAAAGGAATTTACTTTTTCTCAGAATTTCACTTATACAAAAATTGACCATGTAATAGGACATAAAAACCTCAAAATCAAATGCAGAAAGGCAGAAATAGTAAATGCATTTTTTTCAGATCATGATGCAATAAAAATAGCATGCAGTATAAGGCTAGGAGAAAACAGACCAAAAGTTAATTGGAAATTAAATAATTTAATCCTAAAGAATAAATGGGTGAAGCAGCAAATCATAGACACAATTGATAATTTTATCCAAGAGAAGGACAATAATGAGACAACAACAACATACCACAATTTGTGGCATGCAGCCAAAGCAATTTTAAATCTCTAGATGTTCACTTGAATAAAAAGCGAAAGAGAAAATCAATGAATTAGGCTTACAAAAAAAAAGGTAGAAAAAGAACAAATTAGATACCCTCAATTAAACACCAAATTTGAAATTCTGAAAACTAAAGGGAAGATTAATAAATTTGCAAATAAGAAAACTATTGTACTAATAAGTAAAATTAAGGGTTGCTTTTATGAAAAAAAAACAAAATAGATAAGACTTTAATTAATTTGATTAGAAAAAGGAAAAAAAGAAAATCAAATTATTAGTCTCAAAAATGAAAGGGAGATATTTCCACCAATGAAAAGGAAATTAGAGCAATAATTAGGAGTTATTTTTCCCAAATATATGACAATAAATTTGAGAATCTAAATGAAATGGAGGAATATCTACAAAAATATAGATTGCCCAGGTTTACAGAAGAAGAAATAAATTCTTTAAATAATCCCATTTTAGAAAAAAAAAATTAGAACAAGCTATTACTCAACTTTCTAAGAAAAAATCTCCAGGGCCAGATGGATTTACAAGTGAATTCTATGAAACATTTAAAGAAAAAATAATTCCAATACTATGTAAACTATTTGATAAAATAAGGAAAGTAGGAGACCTACCTAATTACTTTTATGACACAATATATGGTGCTGATAGCTAAACTAGATAGGGTGAAAACAGAGAAAGAACATTATAGACCAATTTTCCTAATGAATATTGATACAAAAATCTTAAATAAAATATTAGCAATGAGACTGCAGAAAGTCATCCCCAGGATAATATACTAAAAATAGAGTAGTCGATCAGTGGAATAGGTTAGGTTCACAGGACAAAATAGTCAATAACTATAGCACTCTAATGTTCAACAATTCTAAAGACCCAGTTTTTGGAATAAAGAAGTCACTATTTGACCAAAATTGCTGGCAAAATTGGAAACTATTTCAAAGAAATTAGGGCTCAACACATACCTAACACCACAATCTAATATAAGATCTAAATGGGTTCATGATTTAGACATAAAGAGTGATATTATAAATGAATTTGAAGAATAGAGGATACTTTATCTTTCAGATCTGTGGAGAAGGAAGAAATTTGTGTTCAAAGAAGAACTGGACCTCATAATTGAACACCAAATGGATAATTTTGATTATATTAAGTTAAAAAGTTTTATACAAACAAAACTAATGCAGACAAGATCAGAAGGGAAGCAATAAATTAGGAGATCATTGTTTTTTAATATTTGAGAGTTCTTATAGGTACAGCTAGGTGGCACAGTGAATAGAGCACCAGCCCTGAATTCAGGAGGACCTGAGTTCAAATCTGGCCTCAGACACCTAACACTTCCTAGCTGTGTGACCCTGGGCAAGTCACTTAACCCCAATTGCCTCAGGAAAAAAATTCTGATGTAGATCTCATCTATAAAATATATAGAGAACTGACTCAAATTTATAAGAATTCAAACCATTTCCAATTGACAAATAGTCAAAGAATATGAACAGACAATTTTCAGATGAATTAATTAAAACTATTTCTGATCATATGAGAAGGTGCTATAAATTGCTATTGATTAGAGAAATGCAAATTAAGACAACTCAAAGATACCACCACACATTTCTCTGATTGGCTAAAATGACAGGAAAAGACAAGAATGAATGTTGGAGGGGATATGAGAAAACTGGAATACTGATACATTGTTGGTGGAACTGTCAATGGACCCAACCATTCTGTAGAGCAATTTGGAACTATGCTCAAAAAGTTATCAAACTGTGCATACCCTTTGACCCAACAGTGTTTTAATTCAGCCTATATCCCGAAGAGATCTTAAAGAAAGGAAAGGGTCCCACATGTGCAAAAATGTTTGTAGCAGCCCTTTTTGTAGTGGCTAGAAACTGGAAACTGAATGGATGCCCATAAATTGGAGAATGGCTGAATAAATATGGTATATGAATGTTATGGAATATTATTGTTCTATTAGAAATGATCAGAAGGATGATTTTAGATAGGCCTAGAGACTTCATGAACTGATGCTAAGTGAAATATGCAGAACCAGGAAATAATTGTACAGGGCAACATCAATATTACATAATGTTCAATTCTAATGAACATGAATCTTTCAACAATGAGATGATTAATGTAGTTCCAATATTTTTGTTTATATTAATCCATTTTGTTTAGATTATCAAACTTGCTGCCATATAGTTGAACAAAATAGTTTTAAATTATTGCTTTAATTTCTATTTCATTGGTAGTAAGTTCACTTTTTTTCATTTTTGATGCTGTGATTTGGTATATTTCTTTCCTTTTTCTGATCAAATTAACCAAACATTTATCTATTTTCTTGTTTTTTCTCATAAAACCAACTTTTAGTTTTATTTGTTAGTTCAATAATTTTCTTTGTTTCAGTTTTATTATTTCCTCCTTTGGGCTTCAGAATTTCCACATTTGAATTAAAATGGAGGTTTTTAATTTGTTCTTTTTCTAGCATTTGTTTTGAGTGCCCAATTCATCAATCTACTCTGTCTCGGTTGTATTTATGTAGGTATTTAGAGACATAAAATTTCCCCTAAGAAGTGCTTTGGCTGTATCCCACAGATTTTGTTATATTATCTCAATTTTGTCATTCTCTTAAATTAAATTATGTATTTTTTCTATGATTTGTGTTTGACTTACTCATTTTTATAATTAGATTTTTAATTTCCAATTGGTTTTTAGTCTATCTTTCCCTGCTCCTTTATTAAATATATTTTTTATTGCATTGTGGTATGAAACAGAAGCCTTTCCTATTTCTGCCATTCTGAATTTGAGTCTTGTGTTTGTGGATTAAATTTTCTCTTTTGATCTGTTTTTTTTTTAATAGAAATGATTGAAAGTCTCTTATTTTATTGAAGCTCCATCTCCTCCCTTGAAAGATGATGCTGAATCTCACTGGGTAATTAATTCTTGGTTGTGATCCTAGTTCCTTTGCCTTCCAGAATATTATTTTCCAAGTCCTTCAGTCCTTTATTGTAGAACCTGCCAGATGGTGGGCAATCCTGATTGTTTCTCCTTGATATTTGAATTGTTTTTGCTGGCAGCTTGAAGTATTATTTCTTTGAGATTGTAATTCTGGAGTTTCGTACCAATGTTCCTTAGAGTTTCCTTGCTGGGTCTCTTTTCTAAAGCTTATGGATTTTCCTTCTGTTTCTAGAATATCAGGACAGTTTTCCTTAATGATCTCTTAAAGAATTTCATTTAGGCTTTTTATTGGCCTTCACGAAGGTAATTTTTAAATTGTCTCTTCTGAATCTATTTTCTAGGTTGGGTGTTTTTCCAATAAGTTATTTCACATTTTTTCCCATATTTTCATTCTTTTTTGTTTGTTTGACTGTTTTTTGCTGCCTCACAGAGTCATTAGTTTCCATTTTCCCTGTTCTAGTTTTTAATGTGTGATTTTCTTCATTAGCTCCTCAATCTCTTTTTCCATTTCGTTAACTTTTTAACAAGTTTTCTTCATTTTTTTCCTTCCAAGTTGTTGACTCTCTTATACATACCATATATCTCATTTACTTACTTGTTTCTTCTACCTCTCTCATTTGCTTTTTAAAGCCTTTTATGAGCACATCCAAGAAGCCTCTTTGGATTTGTGACCAATTCGTATCACTCCTTGAGATTTCTTCTGTGTAGGTTTATAGGGGTTAGCTTTTCCTGTTCTTTTCAGGAAATATATGGTATCCCAGAATTTGCCTTCTGAGCTGAGACTGGAAGTTGTTCCCCAACTGTGCTCCTGTATTGACCCAGGACTGAGGTTCTTACTTGCTGATTTGCTATAATTAAGGATCTAGCTGGCCCAGAGTCTATCTGACCCTTCTTGATGAATACATTTTCACCCCAGTGAGACTGACTTTTCTTGAAGTTTGTTCAGTATATCTTAAGCTGTAGAGTGGTTCCATTCCATCAGACTGTTCAGAATCTTGGTTTCATGTTTTTGTTTGTTTGTTTGTTTTTTTGAGAGAAACTAGGAAAGCTTGAGCACCTTCCTGGATTTACTCTGACATTTTTGCTCCACCCTGGAAGTACTTACATGTAGATATATTGTTAAACATTAAAACACTATAAATTCTTACTACCACCACCACCACTAGCACTACCATTCCTCCTTCTCCTCCTCCTCCTCCTCCTCCTCCTCCTCCTCCTCCTTCTCCTCCTCCTCCTCCTCCTTCTCCTCCTCCTCTTCCTTCTCCTCCTCCTCCTCCTCCTCCTCCAAGAGTACATAAGGATTAAGGTCCAGGAAAGTAAATATCTCTTGTCTAAAATAACATATACCACAAGTAATTCATCCAAGAGTCAAAAAATGTCATCTGATTCCAGAGAAAGCAACTTTCCATGAAACAAATGAACAAAAATCCTACCTCTACTTATGGAAATACAAGGAATTTAAAATATAAGCTATGAGAGCTGAAATATACCCTGAACTTACATAGTTCATTTAGTTGCAGAAACAGATTTAGAGATGGATCTGACTATTAATTCATCAATCTGTTTACCTATCTCCCTATTTTATTTTTATTATATTACATGTATAATATATATAGGGATAATGCATTACATATATTATGCTTATCTCCTCTGTTTTATTTTATTTTATTTTCAATGTGAGGATTGTCTCTAGACTATAGTAAAATTTTAACTGAGTTGTTTATAATCTGAGAAACCTCAGATTCTCAGAAAGGTTAAATGCTTTTCTATTACTACATTGTATGTAAATATCTAAAGCAAGATCTGTACTAAATTCTCAGACCTATATCCTCCAATATAATCATATGTACAGGACTTGATTTCAAGTCTTCCTGTCTTCAGGACTGATCTTCTATCCTTTATGATACATACATGAAAATTAATGTAACAATTTCAATTATTATTGTTATAGATGTTAGCAGAAATTGACACTGACATCTATGAGTGTATAGTATTTTATTTTTATAAAGTGATAATTAACAACAAAAATGTCTTTTCATCATGACAGTAGGTCTTTTAATTAAACAAACTATCAATCAATCAATATTTATTTAGCATTTACTCTATTTGAGGCACTGTGGTAAGTGCTTAGAATAGACAAATTAAAACTTGCTCCAAGAAACATTTCTTTTAAAAGGGAAAAAAAACCATATACACCAAAAAGTACTCACAAGTAGTATACACAAAATAAGGCCCAAGTAATTTCAGTTATTGCTGTATCTTACACTTCCTTGTGTGTGTGAAGACAGAAGATGAAATATCCAAGAAAGACCTCCAAAAGAAGGTACCATTTGAGTTAAATTGTGAAGGAAGTTAGAGATTCTAGGAATTGGAAATGAGAAAAGAATGTATTCCAAGAATGAGGGAGAATATGTGTAAGGACATATAGATAATAAGTATTATTTTTGTTTAGTCGTTTCAGACATGTAAGACCCCTAGTAAAACATTTGGGATTTTCTTGGCAAAGATATTCAAATGTTTTGCCATTTTTTCCAGATCATTTTAAATATGAAGAAATTGAGGCAAACAATGTTAAGTACAGTCAGTGAGACATAGCAATAAAATGAGCTGAGGAAGAATGGAGAGCTGAATATAACTTGAGGGATGCTAATTTGGAGAACTAAAATAATTGTGTTGCCTTTGAGGGAAAAAAATAAAGAAGATAGGCTGAAGGCATAGGGGTAAGGTTGGAGGGAAAGTTAATATATTTCATTTTTACATATTAAATTTTAGAACCTATGAAATAGCTGACGGGAAATGTCTAATAATAAGTGGGTCATGAGGGACTGCATTAGAGCTTTAAATATTCATTCAGGAGTCATTTGCATTGAGATAATAAATGAAAGCAGAAGAGCTTATGAGGTATAGAAGAGGAGATAAAAGAAGGAAAGGGAAGAGAAGATTAGGGAAAGGAAGGAAGGGAAGAAAAAGGAAGGGAAGGAAAGGGAAGGGAAGGGAAGGGAAGGAAGGGAAAAGAAGAGAAAGGAAGGAAAGAGAAAGGAAAGGAAGGCAAGGAAGGGAAATGGAAAGGGTAAAGCAAGGGAAGGAGAGAGGGAAGGGGAGAAGGGCATGAAGGAAAGGGAAAGAGGAAGGGAAGAGAAGGGGGAAGGGAAGGGAAAGTGAATATGAAGGGGAAAGAGAAGGGAAAAAGAAGGGGAAGGGAGAAGTTGTGAGGAAATTGTTTTGCTATCTGTAAATCTCTTGAAAAATTAATTTCAAGATCCCTCAAATGTTCAAATAGAAAACAAAGTCAAATTAAGGGAAGAGAGACAAAACATCTTGTAGTAGATACTTGACTTGGGGATAGAATGTTTGAAGTTATTCCACAAAGTAAACCAAACACTGACCTGGATGATAGAAAGAGACACAAAAGCAAGTAACATCACAAAACAAAACAAAAAAGAAAAGTGTATATACCCAAAAGGAGAGAGAAATCAAAGTAATTGATCCCAAAAAGTCACCAAACTTGCCATTTGAGGAAACATTGGCAATTCAAAGAGAACAACTTCAATTAAGCAGATAGGTTGGAATAAGATCATAAAAAATGAATGAAAAGTAACAGTGGAGTGAAGAAACCAGTTTAGATTAGTAAGTGTTAGGAAGATGATAGCTCCAAGGAATTATAGGGTTAAATGTTTGTTGTTTAATTTGTGAAATTTTTAGAATAGGAGACATCTGGGCATATATGTGGATCACAGAAAAATAACCAATAAGGAGAGAATGAAAATTATTGAGAAAGAGCAGGATGATTGCAGAGACCATCTGAGTGAGAAGAAAGGAAAACATAGGATTAAAGATGAAATAAAAGGGATCAATATTTGTTGAGAATAAGGGTCAATATTTTCTTTTAAGATTGTGAGATTGTAGTGACAGAGGAATGATTAGGGAGCATAGACCAAGGATTTTCAGATGGTTTTTATTTTCTCTTTATAAAATAAAATCCTCCACAATATAGAAAATAGATGAGGGAGGGTGTCTTGATAAGCTTGAGTAGAGAATAAAATATTTGAAACAGTCACTGTGGGAAATTTGATATAAAGTAGATGGATTAAGAAAAAAAAATACACCATGATACAGGGAAGACAAGTTTGATTGACCCAGTTTTACAGAGAGAAACTGGACTTGCCAAAAAATGACATGACCAGTAAGTTACAGAGCTGGGAGTAAGCCCCAAGGAGTGTTGTGCAATCATGGCAACAGTAAACAACACTGAAGAAATGCTATGGTTCAAAACCTGGAAGTTTTTTAAACACCTTGAGCTATTTGGGAGAAAAATGTAAATGCCTAATAAAATCCATCAATAATGTGCTTATCTCAACAAGAACACAGGCAATGTGGTTGCTAAAGCATCACAGCATCAGGGAGAGAGTGGTGTTTGCCATCACTTACAAATGCTGTGCCATTCTTCCTAAGTACTTGGCTTGAAATTTGGTTAGCTTCCATCACAGGTTTTCCTTTATTTTTTTCCTTCTATTCTAAGCATATAAAAATACATTTAAACATAATTGATTTTGTTTTATTTTGTTCTATTTCGTTTTTTAATCATGTAATGGCAGGGTGGGAGTATTGATGGGATTTAAATGGCCTATTGTGAAATTTATTTCTAACACTGTCTCAGAGAACATCTATTTAAAAATATGCATTCAGTACTATATTCCAGAGGATAGGTTGTGAAAAGTAAGCATAGAACAAATGCATAGATTTGAAATCAGGGAGCGGGAAATCAAAACTTAGCTGTGCTAAAACAAACAAACAAATAAAAAACTATTTGTGTGACCTTGGACATGTCACTTCTCTCTGAACCTCAGTTTCCTAATCTGTTAAATGATAATCTAATATTATTGAGGATCTCTAAGGCCTTTTTTAGCTATAGATTTTTGATCTTTGTAGTCTCATCAGTAGAAAATGCAATGATCTCAAAACTCTTATTTTTGTTCAAATGCTTCCATTTTATAATTTTTTTTCTTTAAAGTTTCAAAATCGCATTCCTAAGAAGAGGAGAAGAATAATTAGATTTGCAATTGCAATATCTGGTTTTGAGACCTGGCCCAACTATTTCCTGTACTTTTTGTGTGTGACCTTGGGCAGTAACTCACTTTCAGAAGGCTCTACTATAATTTGACAAAAATCCTCCATACAAACATTTGGAGTGAGATGTCTCTAAATCAGTCCTGTGCAAGAATGTGTGTGTGTGTGTGTGTATTTGTGTGTTTGGGGTACATATTTTAGTCACAGTGGATAGCTGATCAAAGGACACAGAAATGGGAAAAAGTCCAAATTGGAAAACAGTATGGTTAGCCACTAATTGGATAAATTTACTGAGAATATTAGGGATCTTTTCAGCTTCTTTCTAAAATAATAATGATCTTGGAAATCACAACTAATATATGAGAACTGAATAATAAATCTCAATTGTACTTGACATTCTTTTCCTGAGCATAGATTACCAACTGGTTATCCCAAAATGAAAAATTTCAGCTTTGAAGGCAATATTGAAATTTGAAGAGTGTAAACTTCAGAGTTCCTCAATAACAGTTAGCTAAGTTATGAGAGAAGTTCCCTACAACTTCTATCACTCTTCTTGGTAGGGAAGATTACAGTCAACAGAGGGACATCTTAGCCCCAGCCTAGAATGAGAGAAGATGTGGATTTTACAGGAGAAATGGCTGGCCCAGGAGAGAGAGTGTTGAACCTAAAGAGACCTGAGTACAAATATAGCCTCAGACACAGAAAATATGTCTCATTATTGTTATGAGGAATAAATAAAAAATTATAAATAGTTCTTGAAACATGGTCTTCCTATATAAATATTTATTGCTATTATTATTATTATTGGTGGTGCTATTGTTGTTGTTATTACCTTCCAGGGTCATTATGAGAATAAATGAAACAATATTTATGAAAACATTTGGCCTAGTGCCTGACACATAATAAGTATTATATAAATATTTATTTCTTCATTTCCTCTTCTAATCTTCTCTGTAGCTAATGTGAATGCTCATGCAGGAATTCTATATATTGTTTTGTATTTGTCAAGTTATAATAGTAATTGTAAGTTACTACTGTTTGTACAAACCTCTGTCAGTGTGGGTTTGTTATTGTTCTTTTGTGTGTTCATCATTTCTTTTGAGTAAAGAAAGTAAATAGCCTTCCAATACCTTCCCTAAAAAAGACATCTCATATAAGAACCAGAGTTCTAGAGAAAAAACTCTGTCTCCTTTCTTAAAAGTCAAGATATTTTAGCTTTGAATTCAGTTTATATGCATGGATTTGAAGGCCTGCAGTGAGGGCAAGAACTATACCTAGGCTAAGCATGGATATATTTTTTGTTATGTAAGCTATTATTAAGATTACAGAAGAATAGATTTAAGGCAGATTGGGATCTTAGAAGTTTTCTGTATTATTGTCCCCATTTTACAGATAAGGCAAAGAACCACTGGGAGATGAAGGGGCTTATTGAGCCAAATCAAGAAGCTACCAAGGGATATGGTTGGATCATGAATTTGAGTCATGATTTACAAAACTTCAAGGAATCTCTGAGATCATCTAGGCCACTTATACTCACTCCTCTTTACAGATGAAAGAAAATAGAATAAAAAAATTATCATGAGTGCAGATCACTTAAATTTATGCCTGGTATATAGTAGATATTTAATAGATTCTTATTGAATCAATGGAATTGAATAAGGCTACAGAAAATTATTTACTTGTCCAAGTCCACATAGCTAATAAGGAACAAAATAGATTTAAATTCAAGTCCTTGATACCAAAATATTATGCTATTTTTCTTCTATGCAATTCCTTCAAATTCAGGCAATCAACAATCATTTAATATATGGCTATATATAACACGGGGAAGCTAGATGATTCAATATGTAGATTTCTGAACCAGAGATTAGGAAAACCTGAGTTCAATTCCAATTTTGGATCCTTATTATCTGTGGAACCATGACAAATCATTTAAACTCTCTTTGCCTTAGTCCATCAGAGAGGTAAATGGCAAATCACTCCAAATTTTTTTCAAGAAAAATCCCACGGATAGTATGATCCACAAGTAATGAAAAATCAGACATAACTAAATGACTGAGCAACATAGATAAAATATTATACTAACCACTGAGGATACAATGAAAGGCAACTACGCAGTCACTTCACTGAAAGCACTCACATTATAAAAGGAAAGACACTGTGCAAGAAAGCATGTATAATATACAATAAAAATGGGATGTAATCTCATTGGAAAGATTATGAATAGGGAAAAGAAAGGGAAAACAGGAAACTTCAATGGAGTATTCTGAAAAAAAGATAAGAGGTGTTTAAAAGTAAACATTTATTTTGAACTAAAATTGTCATACATGACAATTTTTAATTTTTGTAAAAAGAAATGATTTTGCATGAAACTAAAAAGTTCCTTCCTTTGGAGAAGAGAGTTTTTAATTTTGCCTTACTTTCACTATAAGTATGAGATTTATTTGCTAATTGTATAAGAATTCTACTTAGAAAGAAAATAAATATAACAAAAATAAGAATTTCCCTTGCTATTTTTCCTTCGTTATAGTTTCCACATTATACCATTGGTATTCTGTAAAAAAAATCTTTGATAAAGAGCAATGAAGAGATACAAGAAAGGCTACTAATCAGGTCTTTTCTATCCTATCCCAAACTGATACCATAAAGAGGGTTAAGATATCCCACCATCTGGAACTGTAAACGGATTCAACCATTCTGGAGAGTAATTTGGAGCTATGCTCAAAAAGTTATCAAACTATGCATACCCTTTGACCCAGCAGTGTTTCTATTGGGCTTATATCCCAAAGAAATCGTAAAGGAAGAAAAGGGCCTCACATCTGCAAGAATGTTTGTGCCAGCCCTTTTTGTAGTGGCTAGAAATTGGAAACTGAATAGATGCCCATCAATTGGAGAGTGGCTGAATAAATTATGGTATATGAATACTATGGAATACTATTGCTCTGTGAGAAACGACCAGCAAGATGATTTAAGAGAAGCATGGAGAGACTTGCATGAACTGATGCTGAGTGAAATGAGCAGAACCAGGAGATCATTATGCACAGCAACAACAAGACTATATAATGATCAATTGTGATGGACTTGACTCTCTTCAACAATGAAATGTTTCAAACCAGTTCCAGTTCTTCAGTGATGAAGAAAGCCATATTCACCCAGAGAAAGGGATGTGAAATGTGGACCACAACATAACATTTTTATGGTCTCTATCGATGTTTGCTTGCATTGTGTTTCCTTTCTCTGATTTTTCTTTCTTGTAAATATGATTTTTCTTGCACAAAAATGATGAGTGTGGATATTTGTATACATATATTCTATTTGTCAAGTATTTTAACATAATTAAAATGTAGTGGATAACCTGCCATCTAGGGGAGGAGTGGAGGGTAGGGGGGAAAAATTTGTAACAGAAAGCTTTGTAAGGGTTAATGTTGACGAATTACCCATGCATATGTTTTCCAAATAAAATGTTTTAATAAAAAAAGATATCCCACCATCCAACAAAAGCATAATTAAGTTGACAAGCATTTTTAAAACACTTACTATGTTCTAAATCCCACCTCTAACAGTTACTATCTGTGTAACCCTAAAGGAGTCAATTAATCCTGTTTGCCTCAGTTTCTCATCTGTAAAATGAGCTGGAAAAGGCACCACTCCAGTATATTTCCCAAGGAAATACTTTTAAGAATCCATCAAACATCAAGGAGAACAAATTGATCAGATTATTGACTGAAAGTTCAGATACTGGAATTGAAGCTTAACTACATTGACCATATAATGAAGATAGGATTCATTGGAAAAGACTCTGGTGATAGGAAAAATTGAAGGTAAAAAACGGGTTAGAAAAGGATGAGACAGATAGATAGTATCATGGAAATTATGAATATGGAATTAGATAGAATTCAGAAAGTAGTGGACAATAGAATGACCTGATGTGCTACGGTTCATAGGATCATGAAGAGTCATACATGCTTGATTGAACAATCAAACAAAGTGTGCTAAATAATATAAAATTAATAATTAATAAATGTGCTACTACTTTAGACAGCTTTGAAGGAATCTATACATGGAAGGAAGGTATCATTTTGGGTAGCATTACTTGATCTTATTAGAATTCTTTAAGTAAGCCATCAGAAAATTAAGAGGAATGATTTTGGAGGTATTGGGTTCCCTTGAGGTTTTCAAGTAAAAGTTGAATACCAGTCAAATAGATTGTTGGAGCAATTTTTGTAGATGAGCTAGAATAAAAAGCTTCTGAGATTCTCTTCAGATATTATATCATAATTTCAAATCAGGACATCCATAATCTCATCAATGTGATATAGATTGTTGTGAGGATTAAATGATCATATACAAAGTACTTTGTAAACCAAAAATCACAGCATGAATAATATTATAAGTAATATTATCATCCTTATCATCACTATAATTCATAAACCATATAAAGAAAGCTATATATAGGAAACATAAAACATATTCATGATAAGAAAGACACTGAAATGAAGACGTTGAGGAAAGCTTCCCATGGAAGGGGGATTTTAGATGAAGCTAAAGGAAGCCAACAAGGACAGTATTTAGAGAAGAGGAGAGAGAAAATTGTAGGAATGGAGGACAATTTGAAAAAAATATCTGGAATCTAGAGATAGTGTATCTTCTTCATGAAACAGCCAGGAGATCCATATTATTGGATTGAAGAGCACAGGTTGGGAAGTAATGTGTGTGGGTATTAGAAAGGTAGAATAATAGATTATTAATAATAGATTAACTAATAATAGATTATGAAAGGCTTTGAATGACAGAGGATTTTTATTGGATCCTGGAGGCAATAGAGTTTATTGGGTGGAGTCTAGAATATATGTGAGATGATCAAACTTTAATAATAATAATAATAATAATAATAATAATAATAATAATAATAATAATAATAATGATGTTGGAGGCTAGTCTGGGGTGAACATTGAGACAGGCAGACCCACAACAGGTAATATGCATGTGATGATAAGAGCCTGCATTGGGGTGGTAATAGTATCAAAGTAAAGAAGGGAATCAACTATTGTAGATTGCCTTTTTGAGGAGTTCAGCCACAAAAGGCAGAAGTGTTATAGATTGATAAAGGGAATGGAAGGATCAAGTGAGGTGGTTTTTTTTAGGAGACAGGACACATGTATGTTCATTGGCAGTAGAAAATGAGTCAGTAGATAGGGAGAGATAGAAAATAAGTGAAAGAATATGTGTAATAAAGAGATACATCTTTTTAAGGAGGCTGGATGGAATGGGTCTGTTGAATAAGCATTGGTAGGGAGTAAAGTCACTTTATCATGTGAAATAGGAATGAAGGAGGAAAAAGGAGGAGAAAACTGATGAGAGATGAGAGAGATGGAGGAGCAAGAACAAAGAAAAATGACCATTCAACTTTTCTGTAAAATATAGGACAAGATTCTCAGCTGAGAGAATTGGCAGAAAAAGAACCATGGAAAGACTGAGGAGGCTTCAAAAGACTTGGAAGAGCTACTGTGGAGAGTAGAATAGGGGAAATTCAATAGGATGTTCAGCATCAGTGAGATCCCAGTTGAACATAAAAACATGAATTTGTAATAGATCCACTTAGAATGGTTGCATGATCTTTTCCAGCTTTGTTCATCAAAGTTTAGTGTATAAGAGCAAAGACGACAAATGGTATAAACAATTCATGGTTGAGATTTGGCTGGGAACAATCAGCAATATGATAAGAAAAGCTAGGGGTTTAAGAGAGGAGGAAAATGTGGAATTGAATTGGTCCACCAAAAAGTCAAGATGAGGAGAGGAGAGGAGAGGAGAGAGTGCAAAGAAGATGACTTGGGAGAAAATTGAAGGGTAAAAGGATTGGAGGTAATAGTGCAATAAAGAATAGAATATGTAAAAGAAGGCAGATGAATAAGTGAGAAGGTAATAGATTATGATAGGATAAGGGAATTTAAGAATTATTGAACATAGAAATTGTACATGTATTAGTGAAGGCAAGATCAAGAGTTTTATTATTTTTGTGTGCAGCTCAAGTTCAGAAAAGGAATAGCTAAGGGAAGGGGAATAGATTGAAGAACTGAGTGATTAAGGTATTTGAAAGATAACCAATCTGTCCATCTTTGTATAATGGAGCTCCCTAGTATAAAAGTTGGATTAAAGGAGGATGTGCTGGCCCTAAATAGTCACTCAAAAAGTATGGGAGAAAAAAAGAATCAAAATTTTGAAAATATCCTTTTTTCTTAGAAATATCTTTGGCCTCTTGACAATGAAGCAAAAAGAAGAAAAATATTATGCCCCTTCCATCTAGATTCCTTTCCTGCAATCTTGACTTTGAAATATATGGCAATAAGATATATGTGGTTACACAAGAAGATGGCTTATTGATCCCAAAACTTTTGCGAAAGTTTGACTCCTGAAGTGGGGATGCTGCCAGGCCTCTCAGGGAGGAAAAAACTAATGGACAGGCTTCCAACTGAGCTCTAGTTCTCTCAGAAAAAGCAGTGGAGACACCACACACACACACACACACACACACACACACACACACACACACACACAAAGGCAGGCACCACAGAAAAACCAAATCAAGCCAAACCAAACAACCAAACAATAAACAATGCACTCAACAATGATGCCTTCACACAGTCTAGTTAGGAGAATTATGGGAAATTGTGGAAGGGCACCATTATATTTATGGTATTGAAAGAAGGCTAAAGTGCTCTTCCTAGTAACTGTGTGCCTTAACCTCATGGAGTGGCAGGTTCATCTTTTGCTGCATGTTCCTCATTTAAATGTGTTCCCTTTTGTGCGCCTTTCTACTTCTGTAATCTATGTACTCAGTTACCCCCACTCCCTCTAGGTGCCTTTGTGAGAAAGTAAGTCATGGATTTTGGGGGGAAGACATTAGGTTTTGTACTAGATTATTTTCTAATATTATTAAGTTTTTGATTTTCAAAACATGTGTTTAGATAATTTTTAACATTCACCCTTGCAAAACCTTGTGTTACAAAGTTTTTTCTTACACCCTTCCTCCTCACCCCTCCCTTACACATCAAGTAATCCATTATATATTTTTAATTTATTTATTTTTAATACACATTGCTTTATGAATCATGTTGGGAGAGAAAAATCAAAGAAAAAGGGAAAAACCATGGGAAAGATAAAAAGCAGAATAAAAAGAATTGAACATAATATGTGATAATTTATATTCAGTCTCCTTAATTGGGCATAATTTCAGACTGCTCCCCAAAATGGTTGAATCATTTCACAATTCTTCAAACAATGCATTAGTGTCCTAGTTTTCCCATATCCCCCCACATTTATAATTACTTTTTCATATCATTTTATTCAGTCTCAGAAATATGAGATGGTACCTCCGAGTTGTTTTAATTTGCATTTTATAATAAATAGTGATTTAGAGCATTTTTTCATATGACTATAGATGGATTTAATTTCATCATCTGAAAATTATCTTCTCATTTATCAATTGGGAAATGACTTGAATTCTTATAATTTTATAAAGTTCTTTACATATTTTAGAAATGAGACTTTTACTAGAAATATTGACTGTAATGATTTTTTCCATCTTTGTACTTCCATATTAATCTTGTTCCTGTTGTTTTATTTGTGCAAAAACTTTTTAATTAGGTATAATCAAAGTTTTCCATTTTGCCTTTCATATTGTACCCTAGTTCTTTGGTCATAAATTCCTCGCTTCTCCAAAGATCTGATAGGTAAATTGTTCCTTGCTCTCCTAATTTGTTTATGGTATCTCCTTTATGCTCAAAGCTTGTATCCATTTTGACTTTATTTTGGTATGGTATGTGAGATGCAGGCCTATTCCAAGATTCTGACATAATATGCTCTATTGACTATTTATCAATTGGAGAATGGCTTGAATTCTTATAAATTTGAGTAAATTCTGTATATATTTTAAAAATTAACCTTTATCAGAACTCTTGAATGCAAAAATGTTTTCTCAATTTATTGCATCCCTTATAACCTTGTTTGTATTAATTTTGCCTATACAAAACTTTTTAAACAATATCATCAAAATTATCTATTTTGAGGTTAATAATGATCTCTAGTTCTTCTTCGGTCACAAATTCCTTCCTTTTCCACAGATCTGAGAGTAAAACTATCCTTTGTTCTTCCGATTTACTTATAATTTCACTCTTTATGTCTAAATCATGAAGGCATTTAAATCTTATTTTGGTATACAGTATTAGATGTGGGTTATACTCAGTTTCTACCATACTAGTTTCTAATTTTCCCAAGAGCTTTTGTCAAATAATGAGTTCTTATCCCAAAAGCTGGGGTCTTTAGGTTTATCAAACAGTAGATTACTATAGTCTTTGGCTATTTTGTCCTGTCAACCTAACCTATTCCAATAGTTTATTGCTCTTTTTCATAGCCAGCACCAAATGGTTTTAATGAAAATATGTGGTTTCCTTCCTTTTTCTTTTAATTAGGTCTATTTTTGCCTTTGCTTGACCTGAGATCAGGATCACTAACCCTGCTTTTTTTTTTTTTTACCCCTGAAGCATAATAATTCTCCAGCCTTTTTTTACCTTTACTCTGCATGTATCATTCTGCTTTAGATGTGTTTCTTGTAAACAACATATTGTAGGATTCTTGTTTTTAATACATTCTGCTATCTGCTTCAGTTTTATAGGATAGTTCATCACAGTCACACTCACAGTTAAAATGGCTAATTCTGTATTTCCCCACCATATTTACTCTAAATTAGGCTTTTTGTCTTTCCTTTCTCCCTTTCCCTCATCTCCAGTATTTTGCTTCTGACCATTACCTCTCTAAAACAGCTCTCCTTCTTTACTGCACTTCCCCTTTCTTATATACCTTCCCCCTACTGATTTTGCTTTCCCTTCTTTAATCTCCCCTTTTTCCTTCCCTTTCCCCCTCCCACTTCCTGTAGGGTAAGACAAGTTTCTCAATGAAGGGAAACATGTCTTGTATTCTCTCTTTGAACCAAGTTTGATGAAAGTAAGAGTCACAAAATGTTCATCCCCCTCCCTTCTTTCCCACAATTATAATAGGTCTTCTTTGCCTCTTCAGGAGATGTAATGTAATTTCCCTCATTTTACCTCCATTTTCCACTTTTCCAGTAAAATCCCCTTTCCTTTCCACCTCTAGTTTTGTTTTTATGTTATCACATTAAGATCAAATTATATTTGCACTCTCTCAGTATACCCATAATAGAGATATAGTTTTCGACTTCTTTCCTTTTTATTTTTTATGCTTCTCTTGAGTTCTGTATTTGGAAATAATTTTTTTTTGTTCAGCTCTGGTCTTTTCATCAGAAATAAATGAAATTCACCTGTATCATTGGATGTCCATTTTATTCCAAGAAAGATTATGCTCAGTTTTTCTGGATAGCTGATGCCTGACTGCTATTCAACTACTTTTTTTTCCTTTGAGATATCAGATTCCAGGCCATTCAGTCCTTTAAGGTGGAAGCTGGTAGGTTCTGGGTAATCCTGATTGTGGCTCCTTGATATTTGAATTTTTTCTTTCTGGCTTCTTGCAATATTTTTTCTTAATCCAATAATTCTGAAATATAGCTATAAAATTCTTTGAAATTTTCATCTTGGCATCTTTTTCAAGAGGTGATTGGTGAATTCTTTCAATGACGATTTTACTTTCTGGTTCTAGGACATTAGAGCAGTTTTCCTTGTTCATTTACTGAAAGATTATTCCTAAGATTTTTTTTTTTCATCTTGGTTTTCAGGAAGTGTTATAATCCTTAGATTGTATCTCTTAGATCTATTTTCCAGGATAGTTGTTTTTCCAATGAGGTATTTTTTATTTCCTTTTATTTATTTTTTTATTTTATTTGGATGATTCTTGATGTATCATTGAGTCATTCATTTCCATTTGTTCAGTTCTAATTTTTAGTAAACTATTTTCTTTAATTATTTTTTCACTCCTTTTGTATTTGGCCAATTGAATTTTTTTAATTAAAGCTTTTTATTTACAGAACATATAAATATTTTTTTTTACATTGACCTTTGCAAAACTTTCTGTTCAAATTTTCCTTCCTTTCCCCTGCACCCTCCCCTAGATGGCAGGTAGTCTAATATGGGTTAACTATATTAAAATAAATAAATAAATAGATAAATCCAATATATGTATACAAATCTATACAGTTATTTTGTAGCACAAGAAAAATCGGATCTAGAAAGAGAAAGAAAAAAAAAACTAAGGAAAACAAAACAAAACAAAATGCAAGCAAACATCAACCAAAAGCATTAAAATGCTATATTGTCATCCATATTCAGTTCCCACTGGCATCTCTCTGAATGTATATGGCTTTCTTCATTGCTGAACAATAGGAACTGGTTTGAATCACCTCATTGTTGAAGAGAACCATGCCCATCAGAATTGATCCTCATATAGTCTTGTTGTTGCCATGCATAATGATCTCCTGGTTATGCTCATTTCACTTAGTATCAGTTCATATAGGTCTCTCCAGGACTTTCTAAAATCATCTTGTTGGTTGTTTCTTACAGAACAATAATATTCCATGACATTCATATACCATAATTTATTCAGCCATCCTCCAATTGATGGGCATCCATTCAGTTTCCAGTTTCTTGCCACTACAAAAAGGACTACCAATAAATATCTTTACTTTTAGTCAATTGCATCTTGTAGCATAATATTCACATTATAATTTCTTTGTTTAGAGTTCATGAACAATAGATTTTGTACCTGGGATAGTAATCCTATTGAAAACTAATAAATGTGATTATAAGGGGAGAGGTACCTGTGTTGAGAAAAATGACAAACATGAGGGAATCAGAGAAATGTGGTAAATCATATAAACAATATGCAGTATGAAATAAACAATATAAGAATAAAGTACATGACAAGTATTGAAATGTAAAGGAATGAAAAGTAGAAAAACCTTGAGCAACTTCAAAATTCTGATTCATTAATAATTCACAATTTTTGAGAGCTGATGATGAAATATGCCTACACCTAATTGGACTACCATGGTGGAATGAGTCATATATTTTTTGAAATGATCAAAAATGTAATGATTTATTTTGCTTGACTATATTTATGATAATATAATGAAGAGCTGTACAAGGATTTTTATTAGGTATATTTTGGTAGTCACTATGAAATAATGGTTATAAAAGATAATGCCAATAAAACTTTTAAAAAGAAAAAAAAGTCCCAAAATGGGAATAAAAAAGTCCTGGGTTCATTAAAAAAATAGCAAAAATACAACTAGTATTTTACAATGTTTTTCTTTCAGATGAATTTCCTCATGGCTATTCAGTTATTTCCTCTTCTTTTATCATAACTGTTACCATTTCTAGCATTGGAAGGACATGTGGTATTATTGAATGAGCACTAGATTGTAGTCTTACCTCCATGATCTGTTATGACCTTTAGGATGTCATTTATCTCTCTAACGTTTAATTTTCTTATGTGTTAAGAAGCCTTTTGAAATGAATTATCTCTATTATTCTTCCCAGCTTTTAATTCCAGCATTCAAACTTATGCTTGGATAAATACAGCACCTCTTTCTGGTATTACTGATTCTTATTTTTAAAAATTGCTAAAAAATGATTCTTCCCCCATATTAATGGGAAGCTATTGAAGATATTTCAATATCTTCATTGGGGTAGCTATTGAAGTTATTTAAGAGTATGATTCTGTTGTTGGCCAACCCTTTTCATGTATTTAAGGTCTCAGTATCAGCAGTATTTTTTCTTTTTTCTCCCCTTTTAAAAATAATAATCATTTTTAAATTTTTTAAAATACATGCAAAGATAGATTTATTTTTATTTTTAATACTAACTTTTTATTTTCAAAATGTATGCAAAGATAATTTTCAATATTCAGCCTTGAAAAACTTTTGTGTTCCAAATGTTTCTCCCTTCTTTCCCCCTCCTTCCTTCTCTAGACAGCACGTAATCCAATATAGTTAAACACGTGCAATTCTTCTAAACATTCATCAGGCTGTGCAAGAAAATCAGATAAAAAGGGTAAAATGAGAAAAAAAGAATAGGCAAGTAAACAACAACAAAAAGGTGAAAATACTATGCTATGGTCCACATTCAATTACTATCGTCTTCTCTCTGAATTCCAATGCTTCTTTCCATCATGTCTATTGAAATAAGCATCAGACATTAAGTCCTCCTTCTAGAAGATAAGCTCCCACCTGCAAATGCTGTTTTCTTCACACTGAAATTAATTAAACTTTATGCATATTGGCTCTCCTTTCAGTAGTACACTTTGTGTGGCTCCAGACATCCACAAATACACAAATTAGAGGCTAGTTCTAGTCCAGCTGACACCTCTCGAAATTATAATATGTGGATTATACCTAGGGACTTGTCTATTGTGGATCTTTCTTTTGTGGACTTAATATTCTGCTTTATCAGTGCCTGAATTTAGGTGCATTATTGTGAATGTTAAAAACAAACAAACAAACAAACAAATCTTGAAGATCATGATACAGTTTTTCACTAGAGACCACCTAGGTTTTGCATTTGTATAAATTTTCATCGCACACAGGAAACTATATAGCTGGGAAAGGACTGCAAATTGGCTACAATTCGGAATTTTGCACACTGCTATGGACTATTCTTGGACCATTATCCAGAGAATAGAATGTCATTGATATATAAAATGAAATTCTTAATATTAGAGAGTATATCTAGAATTTCAGAAATTTGGCTACATACCAAGGGGAATAAAGCATCCTAATTTAATGTTCAGGAATATTAAAATTTTTAACTTGAAGATAATGGTAAAATTTAGTGGGTATAAATAGAATTGCCTGATTACATTTGTATTAAAATAAAATATGCTTTCTTATGAGGATATTAGATTCTTTGTTTCTATTAATGGCATTAATGGTATATTCAAGCAATGGTGTGAAGTTCTTGTTTTATCTTGTTTTTTCTAATGCATCTTACATTGAAAATGTTTCGTTTACAGTCAAAGAAGACAGTCATGGACTTGGCTGTTAAAAGGAAAAGCAGATATATAAGTCCATAAAAAATGAGAAGCAGAACCAGGATGTTGGACAAAAATGAAGTCAACTGAATATACATACATATATGACACCACATATGCACACACACACACATACACACACTTACCTACCTTTAAAAAAAGTATAGCAGGTAAAATGTCTCTCCAGGAAATCAATCATAAACATTTTTTAAGCTTCCATGATATGCCAGGTACCTAACAAAGAGCTAGTGATAAAAAAATAAAAATAATAAATTTTTAAAGAGGCACAAAATATCTCTGCTCTTAAGGAATGTATTGGATCAATCTAATGGAACCATGGATTCCAGGGAACCATGAATAGGGGAAGAATTTCACAATAGTGTTAAGCATTCAGGAACCAGTGGAGAATATCTGAGAATCAGTAAGGGAATGAAACAAAACAGTTTCTGGACTAAATAGGCATTAGATTTGAAGATTTTCAAAGACAGAGTCAAAATGTAAAGCAGTAAGCAAACCCAAACTTGGTCATTTAAGTGAGTTATGTGGACTGTGTAAGTTTAAAAGAGCAGAGGTCTCTCTTCTAATGGCTCAATTAACAAATAATCATTAAGTGACTAATATGTATTGGGGATACAAAGATAAAAAGTTTAAAAAGCTCAAAAGCTTATATTCTGTTAAAGAAGAATATGCATATGTATGTATATATACATAATAACAATAAAAATAAAATTAAGGTAAGTTTCTTATATGCAAATTAGTGTCTAAGAAAAGGAACTAGGAATTGGGGGATATTGTAGAAAGTAAAGTTTAAGGTGAATCTTAAATTCATTTAAAGCTTCTTTTAGAGCAGTGCATTCTAAGCATGGAGGATAACAAATACAAAGTCATGAAAATGGGAAATGAAATGTTGCATGTGTCTAACAGAAAAGTTAATTTTGGCTAGATTACAGAGAATGGTATGAAGAATAATATAATGAAGCATTTTTATTTTAGACATAATAGGGAGCCACTGGAGTTAATTGATTAGGTGAGTAACATGATCAGAGATATTTTAAGAGAAATTTACTGCCAAAAATATGTGGAGTGGATTGGAGTAGAGAGACTAAAGATACAATTCTTTTTTTTTTAATTAAAAGCTTTTTATTTACAGTATACACGAGTGATTTTTCTACATTGACCTTTGCAAAACTTTTTTTTTTGTTGTTCCAAGCTTTTTCCCTCCTCCCCTCACTCCCACCCCTAGATGACAGGTAATCTAATACATGCTAAATATGTTAAATTATATGATAAATCCACTATATGTATACACATTCATAGTTATCTTACTGCACAAGAAACATCAGATCTAGAAAGAGAGAGAAAAAAAAACAACCTAAGAAGGAAAACAAAATGCAAGGAAATATTCACAGAAAGCATTAAAATGCTGTGTTGTGGTCCACACTCAGTTCCCACAGGCCTCTCTCTGGGTGTATATGACTATCTTCATCACTGAACAATAGGAACTGGTTTAAAACACCTCATTGTTGAAGAGAACCATATCCATCAGAATTGATCATAGTCTTGTTGCTGTGTATAATGTTCTCCTGGTTCTGCTCATTTCACTCAGCATCAGTTCATGCACATCTCTCCAGGCCTCTCTGAAATCATCCTGCTGGTCGTTTCTTACAGAACAATAATATTCCATAATATTCATATACTATAATTTGTTCAGCCATTCTCCAATTGATGAGCATCCATTCAGTATCCAGTTTCTTGCCACTACAAAAAGGGCTACTACAAATATTTTTGCACATGTGGGTCCCTTTCCCTCCTTTAAGATTTACAGATACAATTCAATTAAGAAATTATTACAGTAGTGTAGGAGAGAAGTGCTGAGAACCTGAACTAAGACAGTGACTAAGTGAAATAGAGAGAAAGAAAGAGTGAAGGTAGGAATGTGAGAAAGATTGAAATGATGGAATTTAGCAATTAATTGAAAAGATCTATGGGGAAAAACAAGATAAAACAAGAACTTCATACCATTACTTGAAGATGCCATTAATGCCAGAGCTTAGTCATCATTAATAGCAACAAAGAGTATAATATCCTCATAAGAAGGCACATTTTATTTTAGAACAAATGTGATTAGGCCAATTCTATGTATATACTTACTAAATTTCACCACTATCCTCAGCTTAAATATGTCATTATTCCAGAAAATTAAACCAGGGTGCTTTATTTCTGTTGGTATGAAGTAAAAATTCTAGATATACTCCCTAAGATTAGGGATTTCATTCTATATATCAATGACATCATTCTATTCTCTGGATATTGTTACAAGAATAGTCCATAGCAACATGCAAAATTCTGAATGTAGCCAATTTCCATGCCCTCCCCAATTATATAGTCCCCTGTGAGCATTCAAAATTTATACAAATGCACAACGAAGGTGGTTACTAATCCTAATTGAAAAACCTTATCATGATCTTCTAGATTTGTTGTTGCTTATTTTAACATTTTACAATAATGTGCCGAAACTCAGGCATTGATAATACAGAATGTTAGATCCACAACAGAAAGAAGCAATGATCCTGGGCAAGTCCCCCATTATAATCCAAAATTTTGAGGCGTGCCACCTGGACTAGAACTGGCCCCTAATTTGAGGATTTGTGGATGTCTGGAGTCACACAAAGTAGAGTACTTAAAGGAGATCAAAGATGCAAACAGAAATTTAATGAATTTCTGAGTGAAGGAAACAGTACCTGCAGGTGGGAGCTTATTTGCTAGAAGGAGGACTTAACACTATTGAGGCTAATTCCAATAGACTTGTGATGGAAAGAAACATTTGCATCCAGAGAGAAGACAAGAAAATTGAAAAATTTGAGGGTTCATAAGGATCATAGAGGAGAGTGAGAAGATGAGGATAAAATAAAATTAATGAATCTGAGAATCTAGAGAAATGATAGTTTTTTCAAAAGAATAAGGGAGGGTTTATAGAGGGACAGATCCATAGGAAAATATATAAGTACTTTTATAGATATGTTGAATTTGAAATACCTCCAAGATACCTTACTTGAAATGTCCAATAATATGACTAAAGATCATGACAGAGATTGGAACTGACTAAAAAGATCTGTGATTCATCTGCTTAAAGATTTTTTTTCTTTTTAAATATTTTAATAATATCATTTTATTTTTAAAAATACAAGCAGAGATAGTTTCCAAATTTTTCCCTTTCTTTCTCCCTCTCCCCTCCTCCAGACAACAAATAATCCAATATAGGTTAAATACATGAAATTCATCTAAATATATTTCCAAAACAAATAGGCACAAGAAAAATCAGATCAAAAAGGAAAAAACAACTATATGAGAAATAAAAAAAAGCAAGCAGACAACAACAAAAAATGTGAAAATACTATGCTGTGATCCACATTCAGTCTTTAGAGTTTTGTCTCTGGATCATCTGCTTAAAGGTTATGGAAGGAGATAAGGTCAGCAAGAGAGAATACAGAGAATGATGATTGGCTGAGCAAAACACTGGGGTTTAACTAACAGTTAGATGTCATGGCTCAGACAAAGGCTTCTGAGGAGAGGTGCCACAGAAAAGAAATGATACAAATATTCAGATAAAGAGTATCTATAAGCAAAGTGTGAGCAATACTGACAAAAGCAGTAGAACGATTAGGGAGGATGGGGCCTGAGAACAGATCATTAAATTTGGAGATTAGAAAGTCACTAGTTACTTGGGACAGAACAGTTTTGGTTATGTTAATAAGTTCAGAAAACAGAATGAAAAGGACTGAAGAGTGAAAGGTGAGGAAATGGAATCAATATGAGTAAACCTCCTCCCTCCCCATTAATGAGGCTGAGAAAGAAGAAGTAGAGGGTATTTAAGGGTCTGGGGATGTAAGAGTCTAGGGATGAGGATGACAGTGATTATAAAGATGGAAGTGTATGACTTTCAAAAGAGAATAGAGATAGAACAATTGAAAAAGTTTGGGAAAGCCCCAATATTATAAAGTATCTGGGGATTATTGAGGGCTTATAATCTACACAAAATTCCAAAAGTAGATGAAATCACAAGAGTGTACTGGTAAATGGTTAAAAACTAGCTATCTGGGTAGGGGAGGAAGAAGGAGAAGGATTATTGACATTCTTCTACTGCTTTCTCAAGTCTGGACAATCAACTAAACAATAAATTCAGCCCTGATTTATAATATTTACCAATTTCTGATGTGAAAATGCTTATGCTGAAAATTTAATAATTAGTTGTCATGAGCTGGTTGAAGTTAGCTTCAGCGCGCTTCTGGGTCAATGATGCATTTAGAGAGAATGATCTTGGGAAAGAAAGAAGTTACTTCATTATCAGAGACTGGAAGAATGGAGATGAGAGTAAAATTTGTTAACACAAGATTTTGAAATGATGAGAAAGAAAGTCACGGCAAAAGACCTCCATTTTTTGAGTAAAGCTGAGGTTCTCAATAAGTGAGGGAAAATAAAGTTTGGAAGATTTGGTGAGAAAAACAGTTTTCTTAGGGAATTGTATCATTCAATTAAATAAATTAATTTATTCTTGAATAAGATCATGACATCAGGGAGCTGATGCTGTGCCATTCAAGTGAATTTGATTTAAATGGGTAGAGGAGCTGTGCAAGGTCATATGCCTCCCTTTCCTCCTTTCCTCCTCTTTTTTGCTACCTCTCTCTACTTTCTCTTCCCTCCCTCTCTCAGTATAGGGTATCATAGCTTTATCTGCAGATGCTGTTAAAAGATTTTTTTATTCTTTTGGATCTTTGAATCTTCCCAAGATATTTTGGGGTTTACTGACTAGATTTCTTTCTTAAGAACCATTCCTTTAACCAAAACTACTATGATTTTCAGTGATTGGCCACCAAGAGGTCCCAGACCAAGCCTTTCTATTTTGCCCAGACCAAACAGTTCACTGTTTGGGTCCTGATTGACTTTGAGTGTAAATAGCAATTGTTTCTGTTTTGGCCAGCAACCCTGAGGGACTTCTCCTCTCAGATTTATTTATTATCCTCTCAGATTTATTTATTATTCTCTCAGATTATTATGATGTTTTTTATCAGGGGAAAGAAGAGATTCTTTTCCTCAATTACTATCTGGCCTTAATTTATCTTATCATCTAATCCATTCAGAAAAATGTTAAAGGCTTTTTCTGCATCTATTGAGATAATCATATGGTTTTTGTTAATTTGGTTATTAATATAATTAATTATGCTGATAG
>JAJPUD010008529.1:0-23482 GCA_023553655.1 Myrmecobius fasciatus | reverse complement strand
ATCATATCCTTCTTGCAAGATACTGTATCCTTCTTGCACTGATTTCAGCTTATTTTCCCATTTATCCTCCAGCTCTCTTTTGAGGTTCTTTATGCAGTCTTCCAGAAAGGCCTTTTGAAACGGGGACCAGTGATGGTCCTTGCTGTTTTTTTCTTGATTTTTGTCTAAGGAAACCTCTGTATCTGAGGTCGTTACTTTGCCTTGATAAAAGCTGTCTATGGTGAGAGCTCTCTTTTGCTTCTTCATCATTTTTTTTTTTTAGACAGAGTGGATATCTCTTTAAGGTAGGGGAAAAAAAAAACCTCGGCTGAAGATGCTTTGCCCTGGGGCACTTCGAGAGTTGACTTAAGGTGCTGGGCCGGTGGGGGCTAGGACTAAGGCCGAATTACTCCTTAAACAAGGCAAGTCTGCCAGAACACCTGCCCCCAATCAGGGCAGAGTGTCCCCAGTGCCTCAGACAAACTCCAGGTGTTTGGAATTTGGAGTTTGGAGTTTGGAATTTCTTCCACGATGAGCTGAGCTGAGTCCCACCCTCACTTCCGGCCTGCACAGGGGTCATCTATTTATCTCTCTGTCCGAGTCCGACTAACCTGATATGAAGTTCTCCAAAGAGCCGTGCCCAAATATTTCTGAGTTCGTTGACTTGAAGATCAGTTCAGAGGCTTATTTTATTGTTGATTTGAGAGAAGATCGGAGGAGAGGCAGAAAGTCACCTTTTCACACTGCCATCTTGGCTCCGCCCCCCTCCATTCAGAAAAATGTAAATAGAATCTTAGATCTTGGGGTTGAGAGTGTTCTTGAGATCAGAAGATCTACGTCTTAGCTGCAGATCTCTCAGTAAAAGTGTGTGTCATGGAAAAGTGAATTCATTTGATCTTCAATATCCTTATCACAACAAAGGGCTAATATTTGAGATACCACAAATTACAACGGAGAACACACTAATGTTGGGGTAAAACAAACCAGGTTCAAGTCCTGCCTATAACACTACCTTTAACAAATAATGTAAACTTCTTGAGCTTTAGTTTTCTCATCTTTGAAATGAAGAGATAAGTAGGTAAATGTCTATCTTGTAAGTAAAGCCTGTGATTTTATACGAAAGTTAAAAGAGGTCACATACATAAATTTTTTATGAAATATAAAGGACTATGTAAAGGTAAAATAATAATTATTCCTGAATCAGCTCTGAGTAAAAGATTGAAGCAATTAAATTATTTTCCTAATGATTCTAGTTTAACTCACCTTACTACCATAGCCATTATGATGCTACTAAAAATAACAGCAACAATGATTATTAATAGTAATAATAACAATTTATATATCACTTTAAGGCTTTCAAAATGTTACACACACACACACACACACACACACACACACACACACATATATATATATATATATATATATAATTTTATTTTTTGTCACAAGAAGCTTGAAGTAGGTACTATTTTCCTCCCCATTTTATGATGAGGAAACAGAGGTCAAGGATAAAACGACTTGCCCAGTATCATATAGCTAGGAAGTGTCTGAGGTAGGATTTGAACTTAGGTGTTTCTCATTCCAAATGCATTCCTCTTTATAAGAAACAAAGACAGTTAGCCCTGTCTATGGAATGTTCCAAGAGAGAATTATGTTTGGGAGGCAGAAGAGTGTTTAGAATTACCTTCAGCCATGTGGCCATCATGATTCAGATCAGGAAATATTTGAGTCAATCCTTATGACAATAATTTATTCCATTTTGCTGATAATTGAATATGTGACTGCTATTTGTTGTTCAGTCATTTTAGTTATCTCTGGCTCTACATAAACCCATTTAGGGTTTTCTTGACAAAGATATTGGGGTGGTTTGCCATTTCATTCTTTAGCTCATTTTACAGATGAGGAAACTGAGGCAAATGGGGTTGAGTGACTTACTTGCACAGGGTCACACAGTTAGGAAGTGTCTGAAGCCAGATTTGAACTCATGTCTCCATTATCAATAAAATAAAAGGGACTTAATCTATAGAAGCTAAAGGATTAGAGAAATGTCCAAAATTACAGCATTAGCCAAGAATTGAGTCTATACCTTTTTTTTGAAAATTTTAAATTTAGTATTATTAATATTGACAAGTTAAATGGTACAGAATATAAAGAACAGAATTCAAAGCTTTAAAGAACCTGGATTAGAATCGTGCCTCTAATAGATATGAACTATTTGTTATTCATCAAGTCTTTTTTATCTTTGAGTGTTAAAAGTTAAGAATCTCAATTGCTGATAGGTCTCCAATTTCATTGGTAGAGTTTCCCCTATCTGGGAGAACCCTATACCAATGAAATCACAGTTTCAGTTCCTATCTCTTTTCTTAATACTGTTCCTTTTCCAGCTCAATTTTCTGTTTTGCATTTGTGAGAATAAGCTCCATGTCTGCTAGTAATATAAGTCAGCTATAAGCGTGGGCCAGAGACTGCCTCTAGCTTGTAGTGGTTGATTGATTATCCACCCCCTAAGTAAGCAGAAGCTACTAATAAAAATGACCTTAATGGGTGATTTGTGTACTTCTTGCAATAGAGTGCCACATTAGACAGCACGATAGGTTATAGGGGTTGGTGGTGTGATCATTATTTTTAGCCATTTAGCCTTTTGATTTTGTTCTGCTCTGCTCCTTCTCATTTAGAAAGCCTATACAGCACAATGAAATCATGCTGAATTGGTATTCAGTAGCCTCACATTTTTGGCTGCAAAGTGTTCTAGAAAACTTTAATATGAACAAGTCACCAGCTCTATGACCCTCAGTTTCCTCATCTGTAAAATGAAGTTTATAATATCTATAGTACCTTTCTCACAGTGTTGAGTACTGAACTAATGGAATACGAGTCCATCCCCAAATATCAACTTTTAATTATCATCATTTCACTTCAATGAGACTAATTTTCCCTACTAAGAAGAGTTAGTCAATAAAGATTTATTAAGTACCTACTATGTGCTAAGTATTATGTAAATCCTGGGTTAGTTCCACTTGTAGTGAAAAACTCATAAAAAGCAGCATGGCTTAATGGACAGATACTTGATTTCAGAGTCAAAAAGACCTGGGATCAAATTTCATTTCTGTTGTACAGTTGAAGATACTAAAACTTATAACTTCACTTAGACTTTTGAGATATGCTGAGCACTAGTTCTGTGGCCCCAGGGTACTGTAGACAGCTCTAAAACAATACATTACAGGCAAGATGCTAACCTGCATTGATATATGCAGATTCTTTATTTGGAAATACCCTATAATAATGAAATTACAAGTCCCCATTCTACCCAATTCACAAGGTTACATATTTGACTGATTTCAAACAATCTGATATGGTAGCATGAAATTTGTCCTTAAGAGCCATAAGACATGAGTTTGGATGTCAGCACTTATATTTAATTTCTTTGTGATTTAACCTCTGTGTGTTCAGTTTCCTTTTCTATGAAAATTAAGGGATTAGGTCAGTTTGATGCTGCAGCTTCTTTCATTTCTAAATCATAAATAGTTAAGTGGCACAGAAAGTAGTACACTGGCCCTGAAATCAGGATGATTGTAGTTCTAAGCCTTTCTCAAGCATTATCTAGCTATGTGATCCTGCTTAAGTCAGGCAACTGTATTTGCCTCAGTTTCCTTATCTGCAAAATGGGCTTACAACAGCATCTACCTGTCAGGGCTGTTGCATGTATCACATGAAATAATATTTTTAAATCCCTATGTAAACCTTAAAGCATGATTGTGATTTAATTTTAAATGAAATAAGGTCAAAATGGATACATGATCTTGATATAAAGAAAGATATTGCCAGCTACTGTTATTAATTAAGTTACTAGTATCAGGGGCACTTAAGTGGTGTAGTAAGTAGAGGGTTGGCCTGAAGTCACAAAGACCTCTCCTTAGAAGTTCAAATCCAGCCTCAAACACTTACTAGCTAAGTGACCCTGGACAAATCTCTTCCTCCTGTTTTCCTCAGCTTCTTTATATGTAAAATGAACTGGAGAAAGAGATGACAAATTATACTGGTATCTTTGCAAAGAAAATCCCAAATGGAGTCATGAAGAGTTGGATATAACGGAATGACTGAACCATTAAAAAAACTAGTAGAAGTCACATATTCAGTTAGCAATTGAAAAATTAGGACCTACTCAAATATTCCCTGAAGTAAATCATGATAACCACTTAGAGGAAGGTAATTTTTCCTCTCCCCCAAATTCTGATTTCTACCTTTTCAGCTGTGGTTGTGTGATTCAAGTCATTGTTTCATCCTTGCATGCTTTCTGAACTTATTTTTTACTTTCTCCCCTGAAACCAAAAGCTAAAACAATGTTCACAAAATACTCTTATTTTGTTTCAAAGGCTGGATTGAATTGAAACTACACAGACAAGGAATTGTCATCAATTTAAAAGAAAGAATAAGCGTGAGATGGTGAGTAGTGAGTGAAATGAGCCAAAAGAATCTCAGGGGCTATAGCGAATCCTAAGCAGGAGAGGCTATTCTTATTATGCTATCAACTTCGAGTTATCTAGTGAGTTGGAATTGAGATTCTGTAGCACTTGACTGGAAAGACTGCATTTTGGCTTGAGAAGCTCTGACTACCACTTAGATTAATAAGGCATTATATTTCCTTTACTGAAAATTTTCTTGTTAACTTTTTCTTTTTATTTTTGAGTATTATAAAAGGAAGATTGGGTGTAAAGGGGGAGCTAGGTATGAGATGTAATTCTGGTTCTTCCTAACTAAGTGACCATTGGCAATGCACTTGACCTCTCACCCATTCCACTTTCTATTTAATGAAAGAAATGAATTCAATGACTATTAGTGTACCTTCCAAATCAAAATCATTCATTCTGTGTTGATAACAGTTCTGTTAAAAGAACAATCAGATAGAATTTTAATCTAATTAGATTTAAAGGATTGAGAATAAAGTTGTAAAATATGAGTACTCAAAAACATCCAAGAAAGTAGAAGGTAAGAAGGTTAAGGCATTGAATACTGCAGCCAAAAGAGGCTTAAAACACAAATCATTATGACATAAGGCATACAAATATAGTCTCTTGACAGAGGCAAAAAGTGATATTAAAGCATATAACATGTTAGAACATAAGATAGAGTGTTAGAATTAGACAAGAATTAAGAACATAGAAAACTAAGGCAGAGCTAAGATGGCAGAGATGGACTCACTTAATCTCTCTACTAAATCATCCAAATACCTTGACAAAATCTTAGAGCATCAGAGCCCACAAAAAGGTAGAATGAAACAATTTTCCAGCCCAGGATAACTTGGGAAACTCAGCAAAAAAGGTTTGTTGCACCTGGATTGGGGGGGGGGGGGCTAGTCTAGTACAGAACATCGCAGCATAGATAGGGAAACAGCAAACCAGGAGCAGGCCTCCAGGTGATTAATTTAGTGGCAAAGTAACACGTTTCCAGACCTCTCTGCCCACAGACACTGAAGGCAACTTAAAAGCAACAAGAAAGCTCTGTTGTACCTAGGTGAGTTCAGCATAGCCTGAGCCAGCACAGCTCTGACACCAGCAAAACAAGAGCAGGCCTTGGGAGTCACCAGTTGCTGATTCCAGAGCTTTCAGCCCACACAAAGTAATGGCGTCAAATACTGGTCAGAAGGAGATTACATGAGTTTCTTTGCTGGCAATTTATTAATACTCTGTTGTTTTTCTAATTCTTGGATCCAGATCTTAAGTCTTGGGTGGCAGACCACAGTGAGAAGAAGCTGATGGCACAACATAAGTTTGTGGCCACAGTAAAGTGGGTATCCTCCTTATAGTTTCAGGGTAAAAAAGAGTGTTTGTAGTCACTCATGTGTAGAATTGATATTGTGATTATTCAGAGACTGAAGACTTGGGCCTCAGTCTCAAGGCCTGAGTTTCAATTTCCTAGAAATCATCTAACTTTAGAAGAATTAAACTTTTGCTTGCATGACCTCATTAGCATTACCTCATTTTTATTCAACCCATAATCACAGCACATATAATATAGGGGAAAGTAACTGTAAGAGCCAATGAAGACAAAACCTTTGCATAAGGGGGTTTTTGAGGAGGGGGTTGGGCAGTACTTGTCTATTTAACCTGTGTTTCTCAGCTTATAGTGGGCACTCTTCATTCTTGACTGTCCAGAAGGGAGGGCTGCCTGCTTCTCAGGAGATTCTAATAAACTTTTTACCTTCACTTTGAGAAGTCTCCAAGTAGACACTTTGGTGAGGATCTCTGTACCCCACACACTCACAAATAAGAGCACAGTATAGTAGGGTAGTAAACATCTCTTCTTAGATCATAAACCACTGGAATATCTGAAAATTTAAAGTCCTTAAAGTTCCTAAAAGTATCTCTGAAAATATCTACACAAAACCCCTGAGGCTGGCAACAGTGCACTCTCCATCATGGAAGAAGAGTCCTACTTCACCAGTGAACTAAAAGTCAAGAAATAAGCTGGGAAAAATAAATAAACAGCAAGTAAAATTTTCACAGTAGGAAGTTACTGTGATGGAAAGGAAGATGAAAACACATACTCAGAAAAAGATCACAAACGTATCCACTGGCTCCAAAGAAAAAAATATGAACTGGTCTCAGGTCATGAAAAAGCTCAAAACATATTTAAAGTAAAGTGAGAAAGGTAGAGAAAAATGGGTAGAGAAATAAGTGATGCAAGAAAATCATGAAAAGCAGGTCAACCACTTGGTAAAGAAGCATAAAAAATTCTGAAGAAAATAATACCTTAAAAAACACAGTATTGTTTTGAAAGTATCATTGTAGTAGTATTGAAAGTATCAAAAGTTAATGAAATGAAGAATGCCTTAAAAAGCAAAATTGGCCAAATGGAAAGAAAGGCACAAAAATTGTTGAAGAAAATACTAAAAAGTAGAATTAGGCATATGGAAAAGGAGTTACAAATAAAATATGTTCTTCACATATTGGAATTGAGCAAGTAGAAGTTAATGACTTTATTAAAATAAATCCAGAAACAATAAAACAAAAGTAAAAGAATAAAAAAAAATGAAGTCAACATTAAATATATCATTGGAAAAACAACTAATCTCAATGTTCTCATTATTACAACATTTAGAAAGAGTGTACATAGAGGGAAAAAAGACAGTTGTGAACTGGATGCAAAGGATAAAATCTCAAAGAAAAGCTAAAATTAAATGATAAGGGGGAAAAGTGCTAGGGGAGAGAGAAAGAGAGAGGCAGAATGCTATAAATTATCTAAAAAAAGCAGCAAGGAAAAAAAAAAAACTTTCACAGTGGAAGGGAAGAAGGTAGGAGGTAAATGTGAGGTAATCTCATCAGAATGGGCTCAAAGAGGGAATAACATACAAACAGTTGAGTAGAGAAATCTATTTCATCCTACAGGAAATAAAATGATGGAAAATATATGTAGCAAAAGTAACCATGAGAAAGATATAAAGCAATTTTCTTTGATAAATGCCTCATTTCTCAAAAATATAGAAAACTAAGACAAATTTTTAAAATGGAAGAAAAAGAAAAAAACAAAACTATTCCCCAATTGATAAGTAACCAACATATATGAACTGTTTTTGGATAGAGTGATTACAAACTATTTATAACTATATGAAAAAAATGCTCTAAGGGGACAGAGCCAAGATGGTAGAAAATAGACAGAATATTGGCCCAGCTCTTCCGAGCTTCCCTCAGAATCAATGCTAGATAAAGAATCTGAATAGATTTTAGGGTCACAGAATTCACAAACATTTGGAGTCTAACAATTTCACAGCTTAAGATGTTTTGGAAGGACTTCAGGAAAGATCTGTCTCAATTAGTCAGGGAAGAATTCATCCCACCACAGGTTTGTGGGCTAGGGCATGGGGAGAGCGAGTATAAGAAAACACTTTTAACCAAAGAATAGCATTGTTGGATATTCTTTCCTGGTTCAGAATACCAGTGGATCAGTGGGTCAGTTGTGAAACATCCAATACAATCACAAAAGGCAAACTGTGAGTCCATGCATAACAAGTGGGACCTGATGGGGCCAAACTAGCACAGAGGAAAGCTTGCTGCACCTAGAACAGTTAGTGAGAAGTCCTTCTTCCCCTTCAAGAGAAACTTTTGTTTCTTCCTTGTATTCCACGAGCAGAGTAGAGCAGAGCAGATATCAACTTTTAATAATGAACCAGAAAAAAAAAGAATTCTGAGCATAGAGAGCTACTGTGAAAACAAGGAAGATCAAAACACAAACCCAGAAAAGGACAGATATAGTAAAATGCCTTACCTTGAAGTCTCAAAGAAGGACATGAACTGGTCTCAAGTTCAAAAGGCTCTTTTAAAAATATTTATGTAATACTTTTCAACCAAGAAAAGGACCAATTCATTCTCTGAAGTGAGGGGCTGTCTCACACTGGCAAATATAAAGATTCTCCCACTTCTGTGTCAGTGCTTCCTCTTTGCAAAGAGGATTGGGGCCCGCTTCTGGCCAGAAATGTTAAGATAATTCAGTAAGATTCTTCTTTAACAAATGTTCCTCCATATCTGATTTTCAGTGTCAAGAGTGTATTGCTAACACTTCCAAGTTGCTTTTGACTGAAAAAAAAAAGTTCTGCTTCATTTTTGGGTGTTCTGATGCTCTAAAATTTGCTTAATGTTATTATTTAAAGGAATTTGGAGCAGTTTAGGGGAGAGCTTGGGCAAGTTCCTGGTTTTATATAACCATTTTGGCTCCATCTTCTCAAAAGATTCTCTTGGAAGATCTCAAAAAGCATCTTAAAGGACAGAAAATGAGGGAAAGAAATGAGAGCTATGCAAGAGAATTATGAAAGATTTTTTTGGGAGGAAGCCAGCAGCTTTGAAAAGAAAGCACAGAAATTGACTGAAGAAAATAACACCTTAAAAAGAAATTTGGTGGTATGAAAAAAGCAAACAACTGTTTAAAAATAGAATTGGCAAGATGGAAAAAGAAAACAGTCCATTAAAAATAAAATTAGCAAAATGAAAAAAAAATCCACTGAACAAAACAACGGTAAAAAGTAATATTGGCCAAATGTAAAAGGAGATACAAATGCTAACTGAAGAAAATAATTTACTAATAATTAGACTTGAATAAATGAAAGTGAATGACTCAATGAGACATCAAAAATCAAACCAAAATATGGAAAAAATAGAAGACAATGTAAAATATCTCATAACAAAAACAATTGAACTGGAAAATGGGTCCAGGAGTGATTATCTAAGAAGTATTGGACTCTTGATAGACCTGATGAAAAAACAAAAAAGAGCTTAGGGAACATTTTTCAAGAAACCATTAAGGAAAATTCCCCAGAGATCCTAGAAGCTGAGAGCAAAATAATAATTTAAATAATTCACTAATCACCTTCTGAAAGAAATCCTAATATGAAAAATCCAAGGAAAATTGTAACTAATCCAGAATTATCAGATAAAAGAGATAATGCTGCAAGTAGCCAGAAAGAAACAATTCAAATATAGAGAAGCCATATTCATTATTAGGTAAGACCTAGCAGCTTCAACATTAAAGAATTAGAGGACATGGATGTAATATGATATTCCAGATGGCAAAGGAGCATGGACTACAACAAAGAATCAATTACTCAGCAAAGTTAAGTATTATCTTTCAAGGGAAAAGGTAGAAATTTAATGAAATAGGGGATTTACTAAAAATTTGCGAGGAAAATAACAGAGTTGAACATAAAATTTGATCTTCAAATACAAGACTCAAGAGAAGCATTAAAAGGTAAATAGGGAAGAAAAAAATGCTTTTTAAAGGTTAAAATGTGTGCATCCTTATATGGCTTGATGGTATTTGAAACTCTTGGGAATGATATTCTTGTCAGGGTAGTTAGAAGAAGGAATATACTTAGATGATGTAGAAATAATTTGACTTTAGTATGATGATCCCTAAAAAATAGGGATAAAAAAGAATTTTATTGGAATAGGAGGAAAGGGGCCATAAATGGGGGTAAATTATGGCACATGAAGTTCCACAAAAGACCTATTACAATATAGAGAGACAAGGGAGAGGCATGAGCACAGTGAACTTTAATCTCATCAGATTTGACTCAGAGAGGGAATAGCATACATATCTAGTTTGGTATAGAAATCTGTCTCACTATATAGGAAAGTAGAAAGGGAAAGGAAAAAAGGAAAGATGGAAGGAAGCTAATAAGAAAGCAGAAGTAGAATAAGAAAGAGAAGAAGAGTGGCTGAAAAGTAAGGACAGATTGATGGATGTGTTGATAAGAAGCAAAATACTGATTAAGAAGAAATGGGAGAAAGGAGATAAAAAATATACATGGGGATAGGGTGAAGAATAGGATGGTGGGGCACAAACAGTTAATAATAGTAACTGTGAATGTGAATTGGATGAACTCTCCCATAAAGCAGAAGCAATAGCAAAAGCTAGAATTCTACAATACGTTGTTTACCAGAAACACATTTGAAGCAGAAATATACTTACAGAATGAAGGTAAAAGGCTAAAGCAGAATTTATTATGCTTCAGCTAAAATAATTAAAAACAGGAATAGTAATCCAGATCTCAAATCAAGGAAAAGCAAAATTAAAAATATTTAAAAGAGATAAGAAAGGAAATTATGTCTTGCTAAAAAATACTAGACACAATGAAGTAATACTAATACTAAACATATATGAACCAAGTGGCATGGCATCCAAATTCTTAGAGAAAAAGTTAAGAGAGTGGCACGAAGATAAAAAAGCTATACTAGTGAAGGATCTCAACTTTTCTCTTTAAGAAGTAGACAAAGCTAAACACAAAATAATCAAATAAGAGGTTAAGGAAGTGAATAGAATTTTAGAAAAGTTAGGTATGACAGATTTTTGGAGAAATTTGAATGGAGAAAGAAAGGAATATATTTTGTTCTCAGTGGTATGTGGCACCTACACAAAAACTGACCATGAATTAGGACATAAAGACCTCTCAATCAAAACCAGAAAGTCAGAGATAGTAAGTGCATTGTTTTCAGATCATTATGCAATACAATTTACATGTAATAAAGGGCCATATAAAAATTTGGAAATTACATAATCTAATAATCTAATTTTAAAGAAAGAGTGGGTCAAACAACAAATCATAGAAACAATTTCGAATTTCATCCAAGAGAATAACAAAACTTATGGGATGCAGCCAAACCATTATTGATACCAAATTTTCTATCTCTAGATGACTACATGAATAAAATACAGAAAGAGAAGATCAATAAATTGAGCATGTAAATAAAAGACTAGAAAAATAAATAAATTGGCCCCACAATTAAATAGGAATTTAGAAATTCTGAAAATCAAAGGAAGATTAATAAAACCAAAAGTAAGAAGACAATTGAACAAAAAATAAAACGGTTAGCTTTTGTGAAAAAAAAAAAAACAATAAAACACAAACTTTTGGTTAATTGGATTAGAAAAAAATGGAAGAAGAAAACTAAATTATCATTATCAAAAATGAAAAAGTGAACAATTTGCCAATAAACAAGAAAGTAAAGCAATCATTGGAGATATTTTGCCTAATTACATGCCAATAAATCTGTTAATCTTGGTGAAATGGATGAGTATTGGATGAGTACTTACAAAAATATGGATTACCCAGATTTACAAATGAGACAAGAAAATATTTAAATAATTCCATTATAGGAAAATAAGCTGAACTTTAATGAACTCACTAAGAAAAAAAAATCTCCAGGGTCAAATGGATTTACAGGTGAATTCTACCAAACATTTAAAGAAAACTTAATCCAATCACTATATAAACTATTTGGGAAAATAGTGAAAGAAGGTGTCCTACCAATTGCTTTTATGACAAAGAAATGGTGCTGATATTAAAGATTTCTCTTGCACAATATGACAGACATTAAAATGTTTTTAAAAGAATCACACATATTTAACTTATATCAAACTTGTTGCCTTGGGGAGGGGGAGACAAGGGAGGAACGTAGAAATTTTGGAACACAAAATTTTTAAGAAAATGAAGCTTGTATTTGGAAATGTAAAATACTCTTTAAAAATAAACAAAAAAATATTTTAACTCACTACTTGTTGGAGGAATGTAAATTAAAGCATTACTGAGGTTCTAGCTCATATTTACATTAGATTGACTAATAGGATAAAGAAAAGAAAATAACAAATGTGGGGTCTGATATGGGGGACAAAAAGACATTAATTCACTACTGGTGAAGTTTTCAACTTATTCAACTATTGTGTTGACCAATTTATAACTATATCCAAAGGATTATAAAACCTTGCATACTCTTTGACCTAATAATACCACTACTAGATTAGTGTACCCAAAGAGATGGAAAACAGAAAGGAAAGAAAAAAGCATTTAAATGAACAAAAATATTTATAGCAGTTCTTTTTTGGGGGAGCAAAATATTAGAAACTGAGGAGATGCTAATCAATCAGAGATTGACTGAACAAATTGTGGTATGTGCTTAGAATGGAATACAATTGTGCTGTAAAAACTGATGAATAAGATGTTCTCAGAAACATCTGGAAAGAGTTCAGTAGTTTTCTTATTATCAATTGTATGAATCTCTCCTTTGATTTTAGGAATTTCTAATTTGGTCTTTAATTGAAGGATTTTAATTTGTTCTTTTTCTAACTTTTTTATTTGCACGTTCAATTCATTGATATTTTAGTCATGTAATCATCTACAAAGTTACAAAGTGATATTAAGGTTGTAAAATGATCAGCTGTGAATTACTTAGCTATTCTCAGTAATACTATGATTTAAGAGAACTGTGAAACACTTAAGATGGAAAAAACATAACAGGAAAAGATGAAATATATTGAAGGGGATATGGGAAAACTGGGAAACTAGGTGGAGTTGTGAACTCATCCAACCATTCCAGAGAGCAATTTGGAACTATATCCAAAGGACTATCAAACTATGCATACCCTTTGATCCAGCAATGTCTCTACTGAGTCAGTATCACAAGGAAATCATAAAGGAAGGAAAACAACTGAAGTGCAAAAAGGTATGTAGCAGTCCTTTGTGTAGTAGCAAGGAACTGGGAACTGAGTAGATGCCCATCAGTTGGAGAATGGCTGAATAAATGATGGTATATAAATGTAATGGAATATTATTGTTTTGTAAGAAAAAAGAGTAGGATGTTTTCAGAAAGGTCTACAGAAGCTTACATGAACTGAAACTTAGTGAAGTGAACACAACCAAGAGATCACTGTATACAGCAACAAGATTATACGATGATCAGTTCTGATGGATGTTCAGTTCCAATGGTCTTGTGTTGAAGAGAGCCATCTGTACCCAGAGAGAGGAGTGTGGAAACTGAGTATAGATAACAACATAATATTTTCACCTTTGTTGTTTTTATTGTTTAATTTTCTTTTTCTTTTTCATTTTTTGCCCTTTTATCTAATATTTCTTGTCTGGCATAATAAATTTTGTAATATGTTTAAAAAAACATTATCTCATTTTATCCTCACAAGAAAAAAACTGCTATAAATTCACAGAGAAAGAATTGATGTTGCCTAAAGCACACTTTTTAAAACTTTATTTTTCCTGAGTTTTTTTTTTTATTGGTGTTTGTTGTTATTGTTATTGTTGGTCTATGTTTTCTTTCACAACTTGATTTTTAAGGAAATATTTTGCATGACTACACTTGCATAATCTAATAAAAATTAACTAATCATCAAATAAAAAAGGATATAAAAATTAATGCTGGAAGAAATTTTATAACACCCTATTGTATAACTAAAACTAGTTATTACGCATATGAGGAAACTTCAGCTGAGTGTAAAAGTCACTCAGAATCATAGACTGAGAGGTATCAAGTGTCTCTGAGTTCATCTAGTACTACCAGTTGTGTGCTAGTAAATGTTTAATGACTGCCTTTCGGAAGAGAGAAAGAGAGAGCAGAGAGAGAGAGAGAGAGAGAGAGAGAGAGAGAGAGAGAGCAACTTAGACAGACACAGACACAGGTAGACACAGAGACACAGCGATAGAGAGACAGACAGAGAAATAGAGAGAAACAGTGAAAGGGATAGAATGAAAGACAATGGAGGGAATGAAGGAAGGAAGAAAAAAAATAATGAAGTAAGGAAGGGAGAAAGAAAAAGAGAAAGAAAGACTGTGCATGACACACTTTTAAATTTAATCTGAATTATTAAAATTCTCCATTATTTTTAGTCTAAAAAAATCAACAAACATAAATGAACCATGATTTTTTAGCATTTATTGATTTCTGAGTTATGAATACTCACACTGAAAATTTATCAATCAATTCTTCTGTGCCATTTTAAATAGTTTCTAGAGCACTCTTCAGAATGACTTTCTTATTTCCCATGAGTAATCTGAAGACCAGGGAAATGAAGAGACTTCCCCAAGATTACAAATATAGTAATTGTAACAATTGAATGCAGTTAGTTATTCTGACATATCAATGAAATTATTCTGTACCATTCTATCCTCATGTAATCAGTCATACAGTTAATTAGAGGTAGGTATATGATTATGCCCAGATTTTTTTTCCTAATAAAATGTTTACTATTATATTGTGATTCTCAGAAGCCTTTTGGATGCCTCCTTCAGGTACTCATGATCATTTTGCTGCACTCCACTGAAACTATTTTCACTATCCAAATTGTCTTGTATGTGAGAAATGTAACGAGCTTTCTATCTCTAACCCATTCTATATATCCTTTACACTTGCACAGGGATATCAAAATATTGTCTTTGTTTATCTATCTTTCTATCTCTGTCTCTCTGTGTCTGTATCTCTATGTCTATCTGTCTGACTTTACCTGTCTCTCTCCCTCTCCTTCTCCTTCTCTCTCTCTCTCTCTCTCTCTCTCTCTCTCTCTCTCTCTCTCTCTCTCTCCTACCTTCTTTTGTGATTTTGGGGATTTCTCCCAGATACCTACTTCCTTTCCTACCCACACTTAGCTGTAAAGGTCTCTTGCTTCATCACCCTTTGTACTCTCCTTCTATTTTAATTTGTATTATGCTCTAGGAAAATAATCCATGTCATTCAACCAGCTAATCATAAGAGAAAGGAAAACAAATTATTCTTTCTTGATTTATATATATATATATATATATATATATATATATTTATAGTTAAATTGTAACTTAACTGATAACTGGGTATGTATTATGCTTTATTTTTTATCTCTAATGCTTAGTTATCCCAGGGCCTTGACCATAGAATGAAAAGACATTTATATCATTGAATAACTTTGTTGATTTCTCCACCAATTCATAGTATTAGTGTGTTTATAGCTAGAAGGGACAATTGAAATGATTTTATTTTAAATATATGGTAACTGACATTTAGAGAATTAACATAATATACCTAAGAAAACTTAGGAAACTTGAGAGATGTCACGTGTTTCTGAGTTCATCTAGAACTACCAATTGTATGCTAGTAAATGTTTAATGACTGCCTGTTGGAAGAAAGAGAGAGAGAGAGAGAGAGAGAGAGAGAGAGAGAGAGAGAGAGAGCAACTTAGACAGATACAGACACAGAGAGGCACGGAGATAGAGATACATACATAGAAAGAAATAGAAACAGTGAAAGGGATAGAATGAAAGACAATGGAGGGAATGAAGAAAGGAAAGAATGAAGAAAGAAAAGAAGGAAAGAAGCAAGGAAGAAAGGAAGGAAGGAAGGAAGGGAATGTGTATGTGTGTGTGTGTATTGAAGTCAGAATTTAAATCCAATATTTTAGACTCAGAATTTGCCACTGAGTTCACCATTCAATAAATACTTACTAAACACTTACAAGTTTTAAGATATTGTGGTAAATACAATAGATGTAGCACAAATGATGTGACCATTTTCAATCATGTGTCTAATGGGGGGAAAGATGGGTACCCATATAATCATGATTTAACGGAGAGTAAGATAGGTATAACAGTTACTAGACAAACTACTGTAACATACTGTAAAAGGGAAAGTTGACTTTCATCTGAGTTTTAGGGTATATTTCTTCAAGAATATGCTATTAGGTCTTTGTTCCACAGAGAAATTGGGATAGTTCAAAGTAGTACACTGAACACTGACTATAACCACAGTTAATCAGTCATCTGTAATAATTAGTCATGTCCATTTGTTTGTGAACTGAAGCCAACCTGTTTATATCCTCCCTTATACTTTAATTATAGTTATAAAGCTGTGCATTTAAACAAGATTACAAGAAATTTATCAGATGAACTCAATCAAGTACTCTAAAAAATACCTTTTACTAGTTATAGGTACCATGGTCAGAAAAAAAAGACACTTCATATACTCTGACTATTACCCTTAAATGCTTTTCTTTACCTTTACAAATGTTAATAATACAAATTCCAAAAAATTAAGAACTGACATTTATAGAACAATGGATGGTTGTCAAAACATTTTACATACATTATTGGCTCATTTCAGGCCCCCAACCACGCTCTGAGTCTGATATTATTGGTAGAAAGGATATTTATTAAGACCAGAAATTTAAAATTGAAAAATAAAAAGTTTATAAATAAAGAAATTGAGATCAAGAGAGGTAAAATGAGTGAGCCTGGAACCCTGATCCTATTATTACAACTCCATTGCTCTTTTCACTGTGTCACAAATAATTAATAGAACACATAATACTGTGATATGAAATAGCAAAGAGTTACAAAAAGATATTAGTGAAAATAATGAATATCTTGAAGTGGTCACATTATTCAAATTTACACTGCATAGTTCCATGAAATTGGAAACCAGTGGTTTGTATAATATTTTAAATAGTGCAATATCAAATACATATAGTCATATAAGGAAATTTATTAATTGCTTTAATCTGGATCTAGAAGTAGTCCCAAGTTCCACTTTAAAGGGGAGAATGGGTCACAAAAAGACTTAAAAAAGGAGATGGTATTGAGCTTGGACTTGAAACATGGAGTGGATGTTAACAATGCCTTAACAACTCTATATTTTCTATTAGAAACATATGGAAAGAAAGAAATCTCATGATTAAATTAATTAACACATAGAACATTGATTCAAGTATCAGCATGTGGTGATATCTATGCCAACTTTAGGGCCCACATCAATTTGATTAGCAAAATTACTTTGATCTTATTGATATATTAAAATATATTGGTCTATATAAGAATTATGGTGAAGAAGATATTTTTATCCATTAAAAGAGATATGCCTTGATTTTTTCTTTAATCAATATACTGAAGGAGTTTTTTAACTCTTGAGAAGATACAATAATGAAAAAAAAACCTTGGTCTAAGAAATGAGACAAGAGAAAGGGTCAGGTCTAATTCTAAATAGCTGTGTAACGACAGCCAATGTTTTCCCTTCCAAAGGTCTTAGTTGCATCCTTTGCAATTTGAAGAAAGTTGACTCAATTTCCTTCTGAATCTAATATTTAACATTTTAACATCTATATAACAAAATTTCCCAGTTTAATAAAATATGAATATGAAAGATTATCATGATTTCATTATTCATTCATGTTATTTGTAATTTTATTATTTATTAGAGGCTCATGAAAGATTTATGTCAAGATATAAACAAAAACTAGTTAGGAAAAAGCATTTATTAAAAGCTTAGTATGTACTGAAAATACAAAGAAAGATAAAGAATAAAGACTGAGCACTCAAAATGCCCTCATTTGAGTGTAGATACAAACATGGAAACATTTAGGTAAATATAAGAAACACCAATAGAAAATGAAGGTGAGATTTTTCTTGTGCAGCAAGATAACTGTACAAATATTTATGTATATATTGGATTGAACATATTTAAGATCCATTGGACTCCCTACCAGTTAGGCGAGGGGGTGGGGAGAAGGAGGGGAAAATTTGAAATAGAAAGTTTTGCAAGGGTCAGTGTTGAAAAATTACCCATGCATATGTTTTGTAAATAAAAATATTTAATAAAATAAAAAATAAATGATGAAATTTAAAAAAAGGTGGAAAAAAAGAAAATGAAGGTGATCTCAGAGAGAACATTCATTCACAGTGAAAGAAGGTAGGGGAAGTTCAGAAAAATCTGCTAGTGAGGGTAGGATTTGAACTGACCATTGGGGGAAAAAAAAAAAAGAAGAAACAAGGAGGCTGACCAACATTGTTGACATCTACTGTTTTCTATGACCTCCTTTAAGATATTAAATTTCTTTGTATTTTAAATTAGAAAATTTTATTATTTCAAATTAGAAAAACTAGAAAATTATGAATGGATATGTCTAAAAGTAGTCTATTTGACTTGTCTATAGTTAATCCTGTTTACTGCACAACGTGCTAGACATTCTTTGTCAAATTTGGTCCTAAATCCAAATCTCATGTAGGTCCTGGAAGTTTCCCCTCTGTTTTACAAATGAAGAAGGTGACAGAGAAATGTGGTTGTGTGATTGGGTCGAGGGAAGATTGAAAAGGTGAAATCAAATATCTTCTTGTTTTGTGCATTTTTCCTTCTCTCTAATATGTTCAGGAGAAAGGGCCACAGAAGGACAAAGGAGACAATTCTCCAGCAACACTTGTTAAAAATACAGATAAAGAAAACTGAACTTCAGGAACAAAATAATATCACTTAAAAAGGGAAATAAGTATAAAACATCTTAAAAATATGTCTATAATGTTTACATAATCAAACATAATTCAATATAAAATAAGTCTTTCTTAATAATTCAGGGTCATTATTAAGGCCATAAATTCAATTCAATTTCACACATAATTAGGCAATGGCTATCGTTTATAAAATGTTATGCTTAATTTTTTGCATATAAAGATGAAATGAAACACAATTGCTTCCTTCAACAATATTATATGTGTGCCTACATATGTGCAGGTATATGAATACATATCTATCTATCTATCTATCTATCTATATATATATATTCACATATATGCTTTTATTTAGGTGTGTATATTTATTGAGGCACACTCATAATATAAACATGTGTGTGTTTTGTTTTATATTATGTTATATATATATCTATCCATCCATAAATGCATACAGGTATATATATATATGTATATATATATATATATATATATAATTAGCTTGATATATCGATATCTTGAGGGAGAGTGCCGAAAAAAGAGAAAGAGAAAAAGACAGAGCGACAAAGGGAGTGGAGAGGGAGTGAGAAAAGGAGGGAGAAAAAAAGACAGAAAGAGAGAGAGACAGAGAGAGACAGAGAGAGACAGAGAGAGAGAGAGAGAGAGAGAGAGAGAGAGAAAGAGAGAGAGAGAGAGAGAGAGAGAGAGAGAGAGAGAGAGAGAGAGAGAGAGAGAGAGAGAGAGAGAGAGAGAGAGAGAGAGAGAGAATAGAGATTGGTCAGTACAAAATATTCAAAGCTTTAAAAAAAATCAAGACAATGGCATACACACATATGTACATGCACAGATAGATAGATAGGTAGATAGGTAAATAGATAGATAGATGTATATAAAATTTGGTACCATAACATTATGATAACCTTAGTCCTTATTTAGATGGCTAGAATGACTTGAGTGAGAAATAAATAATGCCAGACTACTGTTATTTTTTAGTTCATGTGTCTACTTTTTATGGTTATTTTCATTGCTCATTAGTATGACAGCTAGACTTTGTTTTGACCATGAGTCCTGCCTCTTGCATTAAAATTATCCTTACATCCCTTGCTCATCCCAACTTTCTTGTGCCTTTTTTTTACAGAGCAAGAAAGTAGATCAAGTCTGTTCGGAAGTTATACTAAATAATTTTAAAGGAACCTTGAATAATGGAGTTCCTATTTGTTCAAGAAAAGTAGATTTTATCTTTTTTTTTTTTTTTTGTTGAGGCAATTAGGGTTACAGTGACTTGCTCAATGTCACACAGCTAGGATATCTGAGGTCAGATTTGAACTCAGGTCATCCTGACTTCAGGGCTGGTGCTCTATTCACTGAGCCACTTAGCTGCCCCAGTAGATTTTATCTTGAAAAATAGACACAACTCATATATAAAGAGGTGACCGAATGAGGTTTCCTCACAAAGTAATAAATTTCTCTTCTTTAGAGGTTTGCAAGCAATGGTAAAATCAATATTTGTTAATGTTGCTATAGAGATTAACATTTAGGTAGCAAAAGACAAAAAAAAGATTTTTGAATTTTAACACAATCCTAAGATTCTTTTCTAAAGTATACATGGCTCTGTTGGGAATAAAGTAAATAAATCTGGCATGTAAGTTCTGTAGTGACTGATACTGTCATGATAAAACTTTCAGTCTTCAGTATTTTCTATCTTTCTTTTTTTTGAGAGGCAACTGGGGTTAAGTAACTTTCCCAGGATCACCCAGATAGTAAGAATCAAATGTCTGAGTTAAGGTCCTCTGACTCCAGAGCTGGTCCTCTATCCACTGTGCCATCTAACTGCCTCCTTTGGTATAGAACGTTGAATATATTGGGGCTTGCTAATCAATTCATAAATCATTGAATCTCTTTGGAAAACTCAGAAGACTTATTGCATTTATAGATGCCTAGAATATTTGATTTGAGAGATAATTCAGGGATCTAACTCTTATGTTCCTTCATTCTAACAGGTTTCAAACAATGGATTTAGGCTATAATGAAGTTTTCTTCCAACTCTATTGAATTTAAAATTCAGGTCTTATGATCAAATAATTAATGAAGCTAGAATTTCAACTCAAGTATCCTGCATCCTAGCAGACTGCTCTTTTTTCCATATCATCTCACTAATAATAGCTTGGCTACTTCCTAAATAAGAGCATGCCACAGTGGTGGACTTTTATAATCTATATATCCCAACATTTCAAGAGCAAATAGACAAACTATAGCACAGGGAGATTGAATGATTTCCTCAAAGTTAAATAGAAGATCAATGATTAAGAGGAGGGAAGCAACCATTTTGGGGGGAATTGGTAATACTTTGATCAAATATTGAAATGCCCCTGTGTATTTTTTGAAATGCTACTAGGATTTTATAGGATAGATAGCAAACATTAATAAATTCATGACCCTTTGATTGATGTGATAGTTCGTGATATTGGAGATGTACCTACATTCAGCGTCTTATTATTTTAAGTATGCTGACCAGCTTTATTTTTAAAGTCCTGCAACTAAGGCATTTTCACTAACCTCAACTGCCTTTCATCCTCAATGGCAATAAACTTTAGTCTCAACAACTCAATAATGGGCTCAATTTTTATGTGATTTTTTTATGTGAATAATTTTTCTGTGAATTTTTAAAAATACAATTTAAATTAACCATTAATTTGATATATATATAGATAGATAGATAGATATGTATAGATATATATAGTGTGTATACACACAAATTGGCTGAATATGTTCATATTTAAAAAATAAATTATAATAATGAGGGTAAATCAATAAGTCAACAAGCATTTATGAAATATCTAATATCTACCAAGAACTTTACTTGGTGATCAGGTTATAATCATGAATAATGAAACAATTACTGCTTTTAAGGCATTTTTCTTACAAAAAGAAACAATTATACCTACACATGCACAAATATGCATACACACACATATATATTCATCTATACATGTAACTATTTAGATGCCCACATAGGATGTATATACTTATGTATATGTGTATAGATGTATATAGATGTATATACACATGTGTATATACACATATGTATATACATGTATATATATATATATACTTACACATGATATGTGGGAGGATGTACATTGAAGGAAAAGATGAATTATTTAAAGCAAAAGTGTGAAGGCATGAATTCTAGGAATGTGGAGAAGATATGAAAAAATACAGATTTTAGGGAAAAATTGATTGTCTTATGTAGAGAAGAAGACTATATTTAGTCCTCATTCTGTTTTTGGTTTGCTATACTATTTCTAAAATCATTTCCCTTCCTTGACCCTTAATTTGTAAAGTCTTCTACAAAATGAAAAAGTAGATCTCCCATGATCTCTGAGCTTTCTTCCAATATGTGTAACCTATTATGCCCTGTGTTCCAGTAATCCAGGTTCTTAGGCCTTTCCAGCTCCAGCATACAATATTCAATTCAATGTTCAAATGTCTATTAAAATTCTGTGCCTCAAAGGAAATATAAAATGTTAATGAAAAATTATAATTTTTATGGATTTTATTTATTTTACTGCCTATAATCGATGAGAAACCATCGATCATAATATGATTAAGAACTTATTAAAAGAGTAGTACTAAGAGATCATCCAACATGCATTTATTAAGTTTCTACTATGTACTAGAAATTGAATCATTCATGCTCACATAGGTAGCTTGAGAGGCTGAATTAAAATCCAGGTTACTCTAACTCCCAGTATCATTTCTACTATGCCATACTTGTAATACTTGTAGCCTTATCTAGGGGAGGAGAAATGCATTTCTGATAAAGAAAATACTCTAGTGACTATATTGCTTTAGATAAATTATAATCTTAGAATTCCGGAATTGGAAGGTACTTTATTTATCATTTTTTTTTGGTGTTTCTTCTTATCAGCACTGGGGCAGTGGGAGAGGAATATGTTTCCAAATTAGTCTTCCACCTACTAATTTACTGGCAGTAAATAGGTTCCTTTCAAGAAAGGTCAGGCTCAGTGATGTTAAAGATATCCAACCCAGCTCAGACAGAGTCTGTGAAAGCCACAGTAAATAAGCAACTAACACCCTTGCTTCTAGTTCAGTAGTAGAGCAAACCAATAGGCCTGTCTCTAGTCTGAGCTCAGAAGGCAAATTCTTGGAAATCAGATTGTTTTCTGGAAAGAGCAGATAAAACTGCTCCCTGAAAACTCAAGACTCCTGTTCTCAAAGCTAAGGCTCAGAGCTGCATAAAAAGCTTGGAGGTGCACACCCTTTATCTTAAGAAGAGAACTCGATCTTAAAAATTAAAAAAAAGAGGAAAGAAAAGAAAAGGAAAGAAAATAAGCAAGAAACATAAAAGAACCTTGACCATATAAAGCTACTGTGATGACAGGGGAGACTAAAACACCAATTCAGATGAGGATAAACTGTCCAGAGAGGAAAACTCAAAGAATTATATGAATTGGCCTCAAGTCCAAAGATGCTTTTTGGAAATACTTTCAAAAGACTATAATAGAAGATGGCGATCTGCAGACAGCATTCTCTGTAAGCTCCTGAGACCTTCCCTCAGACACAGACAAACTGAGCCTCTGAACTGATTCTGGAGTGAGGGCTTCACCAAACACTTGGACTACAACGCACTTCTACCAAATATCTACTTTGAAAGAACTTCTGAGGTCAGTTTTAGACGGGCAGGGGATCAAGCAGCTCCCAGTGCTCAGACGCCAGTGCGCAGCTGGGGTGCAAGTCCGGGACTGGGACGGACCAGAAAATTTTAGGCTGCCAGGAAGTCCCTGGGAGATGCCTGGGCCACTTTGCTCTGCTTGTGGGCAGGTGCTTTGGCCAGTTTACCTTTGATAAAGGGTATATTGAAAGCATCTGAAAGTGTGGTCCTAGTGCGGATCTAGCTAGATCAGCCCCAAACCGGAAGTCAACATGGCAAATTGCCCCAGGGCAAATTGAAATTGCTGCTGCTGCTGCTGC
>JAJPUD010008528.1:60251-87787 GCA_023553655.1 Myrmecobius fasciatus | reverse complement strand
AAAAAAAAAAAAAAAAAAATCAAATGAGATGACACATATGAAGTATTTTATAGATCCAAAAGATTTATATAAATGCTAGTTAATAACAAAAAACCCAAATCATGTAAAGTAATTTTTTTTCTTTAAAATTATTTTGGTCATTGATTATTTTGCTTATGTACTTTTGGTAGAATTCAACTTACAAAGGGAAACCATCACTTTCTTTTTAGTTAGTAATTTTATTGGGTAATAAACAAATTTAACATTTAGATTGCAAACAGAATTTTTTGAGGAATTTTCTATTAATTCATTTTGAGTTTCTTAAAAAATAAAGAAAATTTCTATCCTCTATTAGAAGAAAAAGTGCTAGCTTAGCATAGGTTTCTAGAAGATCTTAGCAGAAGTTCTTTTTAATTTTTTTTTGGCACTGACAATTCCAGTTTTATTTCCTCTTCTATCTTTATTTTTCAATTTTATTTTGTTCTCAGTACTAAAATCTTTCCCTCCCTATGCATCTTGATTCTCTTTCTTCCCCTGAGAAGGCAACCTTTTCCCCACCCCCAAAGCCCATTACAAATATGTATAGTCAAACAAAACAGTAGCCATATCCAAGAAATAAAAAGAAAGCAAGCAAAGAAATGTTTTGATCTGTACTCTCACAAAATCACTCTCTCTCTGAAGGTGGAGAGTCTGTTTCATCATAATTCCTTTGGAATTGTGGTTAGGCATTGTATTGGTCAAAGTTCCTAAATCTTTCAGAATTATTCTTGTGATGTTGTTATTGTATAAATTGTTCTCCTGGTATAGCTTATATCACTTTGCATCAGTCCACATAAATGTTCCCAGGTTTTTATAAAATCATTTCCATCATTATTTCTTACAGAACAATAATATTCCATCACATTCATATGCCATAACTTGTTGGATAGTAACTCTTCATAAAATTGTTCAGCATTTTTGATGACTTTTCTGATATGGTAACAAAGCTATAATTTTTTTTTCTTCTGAGCATATAATTTTTTACTTAATGAAATATTACTACAATAAAAAGAATCTTTACTTTTCAGCCTTTTGATGGAACGAATAGATGTAATTTTTTTAAAAATCTGAATTATTTTGGGGTATAAATTATTGAAAACATAAAAATTACTAAGTATTATCAAAGTATATTCAACATCAACTTTTCTTGGACATGAGCAGAAACCAGGCTCACTTTGCAATAGCATTCCTCTCCTTAGTTCAGGGAAACATCTCATACCACCTTGTACAGAATGTTTTTAATGGGTGCTGGGGGGTGAGTAAAGAGTCTTTGTTTGATGAGTTAGAAGCAGGAGAAAGAAAAATGTGTGCCTTTGGGCAGTATATTTTAATCATACTGGTAGGGCGGCTTGTACTCATTTTTCTCCCTTGCTGGGCCATTTCCAATTTAGATTTATCAAACAAGAAGAACAATTTATTGAGAATTTAGTATTCAGTATTGAATATTCAGTACTGGGTTATTGCAAGTACTAAGCAGAATATATATATATATGTATATCTACAATGTATATTTTCATCTATATATGTGCATGTGTGTGTGTATGTGTGTGTGTATATGTGTTTTCCTTTCTTTCCTTGGGCTTTTTAAAGTTTCTCTCAAAGTAACCTTGTCTTTTATTTTTAGCTAAAGGATGGAGGTTTTGTATATAGGATAAAATGTGGAGAAAGGAGTTCAGAGTCCTAAAGACTGCACAGTCAGTATATCTTCAAACACACTAATCTTCCCTATCAACTTTTGGGTCTTGGTACTTTTCTTAAGGGTCAACAACTTCAATTAGGGAATTTATGGAGATAATTTATAAAACATGCACATTAGTGTTTTCACTCCCCACTCTTGAAAAGAGAAAATTTTCTCCTTTTTCTTCCAACACCTCTGTCCCCGTATCTATGTTTTCCCATCTTGACTTTTCCCACTCTTTAATAGAATACTTATGTCATATAAAAAAAGCCCCTGGGGTTTGTTTTTTGTTTATATTTTTAATATTAAATCAAGATTACAAAGTTAATTTGTTGCAGAAGGAATTTGTTAGCTTGGGTTTCTTATCTTCTTTTAAAGGTTATGGAGGCCGTGAAAGTCTCATATCAATTTTGTCCCATGAGAAATGCAGAGGAACATGTTAGACAACTATGCTCATTGCCACCTTGATCCTCTGTTAAAAGTAGTTTGACCTCAATAGCTAAGAACTTATGCATAACAGCAATTTTGACAATCAGTTGATATAAAATGGTCTTCATTAGACCAGAACAAGAATAAAAAAAATTATCTCTTTTGTCTGGGCAACAAAATTTTGATACTATTCTCTTAGAAAGAAAAATCATTGAAAAATTATGAGGAATGATGACATAAGATAAGTTAATCCTATGGGTGAATAAATTGTTCATTTGTCTGAAAGTATATAAAATTTTTGAAACATAATACTTTAATATCTGTTGGATGTATATAATTAATATTTCCCACTTATTTCATCATAACTTTTATTATCACAGAAAATAGTATTAAGCTACATTGGGGAAACATGCCTGATTTTATCTTTTTTGTGGATTAAAAGTATATGGAATCTCACTGATAAGTAATTTCACCTGTTCTTCATAACCTAAACTTCACATTATTTTCTGATATAAACCAACATATGATAACAGACTGAGGATTGGATATGTCTTTTGTGTATGTTTACCTTCTTACAAGTGTTCAGAGATCAATTTATCACAATTGTTTTAAGAGTAATTTTAGTGCCTTCATTTTGTATTTGTGTGACTTTTATAATAAGGTCTCTTCTAATTCTTTGGGAATTGATTTCTTCACCTTAAAGCAGGGAACTCTTAACTTTGAGTTTTTTAAAAAAAGTTTTGAATTCTCTCCTTCTCACCCCTACTCACTGAGAAGGCAAAAATGTGATGTCAATTAAACATATGAAGTCATGCAAAATATATTTTCATGTTATCTATAAAAAGCAAGAAAAATAAAGTGAAAAAAATTATGTTTTAACCTGTAGCCGGGCTTCATCAGTTCTCTTACTGGAGATGGATACATTTTTTAAATAAATTTTTTAAAAGAATTGTCTTAAATCATTGTATTGACTAGAGTAGCTGAATCTTTTACAGTTGATCATGGTTATAATAATCCCATTATTATGTACAGTGTTCTCCGAGTTCTGCTCATTTCATTTGGCAGCAGTTCAAATGTCTTCCCAGGTTTTTCTGAAACTATTCTGCTTATTACTTCTTACGGTATATTAGTATTCCAACACAATTATATATTACAGCTTGTTTGACCATTCCCCAGTTGATCGATTGATTGAGTGTTCCCTCAGTTTCCAATTCTTTGCCACCACAAAGAGCCACATCAGGGAATTATTAACTAGCAGTAAATGAACTTCAAAAATTATGATAATCATGCTTTAATATAATTCTCTACCTTTGTAATTCTGTTTTTTATTTTGTGTATTTAAAATATCATTCTGAGAAGGAATACATTTGTTTCACCTAATCACACCTAATTTCTAGTTGGCCTCAGGCTCTTTATTTTGCTTTACCCCACACATCTTTAGAAGATCATAGATTTAGAACTGAAATGGTCTTAGATACCATCTAGTCTAATCCTTTCCATGTAAGGGACTAAGTGAGGTCTAAGTGATTTTGTAGATGCAGGACTGGAAATCAGGTCCTCTCACTTCAGATATAACACTCTTTCTACTATATTATTTCCTGCTACTCTTGGAACTCAAGCCTTCCCCTTCCCCAAATCCCTTACCTTTCCCTCTTCTTTTACTCCCTTTCTTCCATTTCCCTTCCTCCTCTCCTCCTTTTTTCCTCTTTTTTTCTTCTTCCCTCCTTTTCTATTCTTTCTCCTGCCCCTCATTACCAATAATCGAGCATAAAAGGGGCCCTATTTTCAGAGGAGCTTTGGAAAATGACCTCAAAAATGCTTGACATTTGAGTCATACATTTTACCTAGCCCTCTGGGTTTCCTATGTATTCAATTGTCAATGTATTTAGGTCTCTAGGGTTATTAGAACTTTGAACACCTTTGGTGTTTAAGGATAGATAGTTCACCTATCTTGGATAGTTTCTACTTCTTATGTTTCCCTTTCCCCCTTTCACTGAAGTTCAGGTACTGCTATGGTTGTATAAAGTGGAAAATCAAAGGCAATCTTAGTAGCAATTTTACTTGCTGTAGTAATCTACAATTAAAATTATAATTTTTCTCCCTTCTCTCAAATTCCCCTCTTTCCATCTTGCTAAGAAGCACTCTTCAATCTCAGAAAATAGAAAGTTTCTTTGAGCAATTTTGCAGACTATTCAGAATATTTTCTTCTTTTCTTACTCTCTTCTCTCTTCCCTCTTTTCCTTATAAAAAATAATACATGAGCACCCAGTCTAATATTTATGAGGACTTGAACAGCATATAATTGAAGGCAATTTCAAAACATAATGTAAAATGTGAATTTTGTTTCTTAAGATGAATTTAAAGAAATCTAGCTTTTCATAATTTGTGGTACTAATACAGACACTTAGTTTGGGGTGTTTTTTTAAGGCTTGTAAAGGCCTTTTAAGTCATGGAAGAAAAAGATCTTTACAGATTTTTTTTTTCATATTTGGGTTATATTTGTATCTCCCCTTTACCTGCCTCTTCCTTTTTTGTTTTTTCAGGTTCTTCCTCTGTTTGTAGTGCAGGTGTTTCATTAAAATTGCATTTGGTTTTGGCATGCCAAGAAAGGGAACATTTGTATTTCATAAATCAATGGAAACCAGATATTTTGCAGTATGTATTTTTGTGTGGGTTTGAAAAAGTAAATGTCAGTATTCATTGGCCAGAATTATTTCTGTGATTTAGCATATTAGAAAGTTTGTGGAAGTACAAATCACAGTTAATGTTTCTAATTTTTATTTAAATCAGTCTCTATCTTTTAGGGAAATTCTCATTTGCAGGATGACACATTCTCTTATGCTTTCTGAGTAAAGGTGAATGAACAGATCTTGAGAAATTTATCTTATTATAATTATTATTTTCAAAGCTCCTGAAGTTATTATAAATATAATCTATTCCTATTTGGTTTTGTTTTTACAAAATATTTGTAGTATTTATACACCATATAATATTCCATGTAAAGAAGCACATTGAATGTCTTTAAAAAAATATCACAAATTAGTTGCAGGGTACTCAGTAAGCTATAATTAGGAAGCAGTTCATTGACCCAGTAACTGATTACATAGTGGATAGAGTGCTGGGCCTGGAGTCAAAAAGGCTTGGTCAAATCTGGCCTGAGACCTATGTGATCCTGAGGAAGTCACTTGATCTTTTCCTCACTTTTTTCATTGTAGAATGGGGAGAATAATAGTACCTACGTCTTAGGTTTGTTAGGAGGATCAAGTAAGATTGAATTTGTAAAAAGCACATTTATATAGCATATGGTAGGTGCTATATAAGTGCTTATTCCTTCATTCCAATTCTCCAATATTTTGAAGTCTCGTGTTTCCCTGAAGATACATTTTTACTTCTCCTCCATCTTCTTCACCATTTATGTATAAGGGAAATACACATATGTTTTAGGAAATTTCCATATGTAATAAGTTAGACATTTCTATATTTAATAAGTTAGAAAATCAAATGTAAAACACTGGTTAGCAAACATGAAAGAGACTATGATAGTGAATATTTCTTTTCATTGTAAAGAATGAATTGTAGGCAGTGATGTGCTAGTCAATGTTTAACAATGGGTTTTCTAGGGAAAAAAATTACCCACTATACACTTTTTTTTTTTTTTGGCTTTTTGCTGTGGCAATTGAGGTTAAGTGACTTGCCTAGGGTCACACAAATAGGGAATGATAAGTGTCTGAGACCAGATTTGAACTCAGGATCTCCTGACTTCATGGCTGGTGCTCTATCCACTGCGCCACCTAGCTGCCCCCCACTATACACTTTTAAATTGAATCTGTATCATTAATTTTTTTTTTGCTATTGCTTTCTTCAGGATAGAAATTGACAAAACAATCAATAAAACAATAACCCAAACTCTGATTTGTATCTTTTGCTGATCTCTGAGATGTATGCTCACTTTGAAAATTTAGCATCTGGCTCCAGCTGGTTCCAGTACCCCCTTGATTAGAAGTGTTTATGGAAAACCTGAAGAATGGGAGGAACTGAATGAGAACCCTAATGCTGGCTTTTGCTGATTTTCAAGCTGTGACTTTTGCCAGCTCTCTTTTCTTTCTACCCATGCGTTTTATCACTTGTATCAAAGTTATATGAGGTCGTGTTTCATGAACATGCACACTTAGATCATGAGTATCTATATGTGTATGCTTAATGAGAGGCAGCATGCTACAGTGTCTAGAGGACTGACATTAGAGTTAGGAAGGACCTGGATTCAAATCCCCCATTTAACACTCCTTGGCTGTATTACAAACCACTTAACCTCCCAATGCTTTGGAGCAGTTCTCCATGCACATTTAGATCATCAGTATATGTATGTACTTAATGAGAGGCAGCATACTACAGTGTCTAGAGGACTGACATTGATTCAAATCCCCTATTTAACACTCCTTGGCTGCATTACAAATCACTTAACCTCCCAACGCTTTGGGGCAATTCTCCGAGTCCGTGAATTACAGATAAATTATAGCATCAGTGAAGGGAGTTTCCATGCTGGGAGTTCTCTATCCCAGTGGAGTCACATGTCGGCATCCTCTTCCCCCCTCCCCCCCACAATTGTCATAGAATGTAATCCACACATGCATTTTTACAATGAAACCATCATCCACATATAAGAAAATCAGCAGAAACGAAAGTTTAACAGGAGTATAATTCTCTCAGAGTCTTTGCTTTGGCTTGTCATTCCTGCACATGGGGATGTAGAATTCAAAGAGGAAGGAGGATAGTATAAACACATGGGAAAAGCTCAGTTTTCCATCCAGGATGAATTTGCCAAAGCAGGATGTCTCACTCACATGCTGAAAACAGGAGCATGTCTTTTCTCACAACCTGCAAACCAGCTAGCTGAAAGATTGACAGCTGGCCAAAGGAACGCACACCTCGTTCTTCGATCTAGGCTGCCAGTGTTTTAATCACAGTCCCGGTGATGAGCGGCCTGGGAGGGCTCGCCTTTCACACACTAACTCAAACAAACACAGCAGAATGTCTCCGCCGCTCTCCAAGCCCTTTCCTGCTTTAGCATTCCTGATGTACTCCCTATGCGCCGCATACTTTAAAAATTCAACCAACATGCTAGGCTTTGTGTCATCTTGCATCACTTCTCCTTATAAATAGCCTTTGGGAATGGCAAGGGAATGTTACCACTAATCACGGAGGCATTTGGAAGGCTTTGGTCTCAGCAAATAAGCACTCTACTGAATGAACGCGTTACAGAACTACAGGGAAAGTCCGAGTTGTAGAAACCCTTTCTTTAACTTGCTGGATATCAAACTTGGGCAGCCTATTTTTCAGAAAGAAGCCTGGGACTTCTTCCCCTGCAATTTTTTTTTCCTACTTGGGGCAGATTTATTGAAAGCTGGCATCAATTAATACAGATGCCTGTGTTCACAGCAAAGAGGCAAGGGAACCGAAGTAAGCACTCACCAAATGACCCGCGTAGTTGCATACAGTATGTCTTTCTTTTTGTCCCTGGCAAGGAAGTTGCTGCCTCTTTATCATGCACCCGGGGAGCTTCAATGCTAAAAAGGCATCAGAACTAGGAGAGAAGTTTGTTGTGCTCGGAGATGCCAAATATGAATATTCAATTAACAAGAACAACGGCAAAAAAAAATTTACAAAAGTCATGGTGTGTAAATCAAGGATGCCTGGGAGCAATTACTATGGATGGCAAAGCCAGTGCGACATTAAAAATACCCTGTATTTCTTTGTTTTCAACTCATGAACAAATAAACGCTAAAAATATGTTTATCTGTTCTAACAGAGAAAACAAACAATTTCCATAATGCATATATTAAGAGAGAATGCATAGCTATTTCCTATCACTGGAGGCAGGGAAATTTGGTAAAGGGTGAAAGGAGTAATAGGAGAGAAGTAAGTGCTTGACCAAAAGCTATTCAGGCAGAGTGTGATCCTTCAAGGGCCGGGGCATTTGATGTCCCACATACTGATTTTTTGAATAGACCTCTTGCCAAGATAAATTCTCTCTGGACTCTAGAATTTATAGGATGTGCTTAGCTTGCATTAAGAACCCAGCAGTTTCTTCCCTTCACAAACAAGCCTTCTTAAGCAAGGCAAGACATAAATGGAAAAGATGTTTTGCTAATTATTTACATAAAGACACAGAGAGATGCAATCTGGCTCTTGTGTTTATTTCATATTACTGCTTGGCCTACGAGTCAATGATGGAACTGAACATTTTCGTTCTGTTTGTCTCCCTTGACTTTGTTAACTTTCAGGACTACCCAGCAAGTTCTTTGGAAAAAAAAAAATTGGATAGCAGCCTGGGAAAGGTAATTCATTCATTTATTTCCTCTTCTAATCTTTCATTATTTATAGTTATGGAGTTTTTCCTTGACGTTCAGATTGTGGTCTTAATGGGCAATGATTTTATCTACAGATTTGAGAACCATATTATGTACTTAGCACAGAATAAGAGCAACATGTCCTTTTCTTATCATTTCAAAGTTGTAAAACAGTGTTGAGAGAGAAAAGCTTAGTAGAGTCGGAGGAGAGCACTTTCAGAATGTTATAACAGGAAATTAATTACATGATAAATAGTAGTGTCAGGAAGAGTTCTGCAGATCAGCACAATACAGAGGCCTTTGAAATGAGTTTATTTTCATATTTAAAAATTATCACAAAAAGGCACTCATCATTTAGTAAGCAGCTTTGTGTACAGAGAATAAAACATTAGGTTAAGATTTTCATGGATAATCACAGATTTCTACAGAGATCAATTGAAGTCATAAATTAATTTTTCAAAATGGAAATAATTGAAGGTCAGGAGTAGCTCAATTCAGGCTACTCTTAATATTGGTAACACCCACTTTGATTGTGTGACCCCTGGGCCTGATTGGACTCTTATTTGGCAGTCTCATTTCTCTAGGTGAAAGGCATCTGGGTTCCAGTGTAGACTTGGCTGGCTCATTGTAGGTAATTCGTGACAATGTTGGAAGCATCAACTTGGGAAATGTGCTTTGTCACAAAGGTCTCCCCCTTTTTTTCCCCATATGATTGACCCAATTGTCTGACTTTTAAAAATTTGTAAATTTGAAAAATTGACATTGTAGTAGTATAGGCTAGGGGCAATTATAATCCAAATTTTCCTTTTTTCCTTAATGTTGGACAAACAGAAACAGAATGGGAAAAGGGAAAAAATATTGGAAAGGAGAGAAGCCTATTTTTGTAAAAATTTTAATTTGGTTTTTCTAAGTACTTCTATGAAGTATACACAGATGATTGGGATCAGCCATTCTTAAGACAGGCTGGAATCTATGAGTTTTCTATGCACTGGAAGTGCTCTGTAAATACTTAAGGATTGATTTGGTCTGAATAGGCCTGGTTTGCTTGATATCAGGAATGAAGAGAAGGGAGTCCATGTATATGCAGATATTTATTATGAAAAGGGATGAGGAGATCAGTTAGGATATAGTGACCCATTCTGGTATTAGACAAACTTAGCTGAAAATTCCTCCAACTTCAGATTTCCTAATATCTGGGCAGAAAGGAATGCTATTTCTCAGTCAATTGATCCCATAAATGGTTCATTGAGTATCTACTGTGTTCAGAGGGCTGAAATACTTCTTAAGGGAGGCTAGAGAATAAGCAGAATATATGGTTCATAATCTCACATCTGTCCAGATAGGTAAAACATACACACATGAAAGAGACAAGAATGGTTTGAGTCATCTGTAGACACATGCAAATTAATATCATGCAAAAGGCAAGGAGAACCTGAGAAAATAGGCATTTAAAATGGAAAGTTCCAGTATTTTAGGGCAGCATGTTTCATAGATAGACAGTATGGCGAAATAGGAAACTGCATCCAGAGTCAGGAGAGATCTGACTGAATTTTTAAGTCTCATCAGCCAGTTACATGATAATGGGTAAGTCACTTGATCCTGTTTCTTTGTTTCTAAAATAGGGGTAATGATTGATTGAGAGACAGTTAGGTAGTATAATGGATAGAGAACTGGGCTTGGAATCAGGAAGGCTCATCTTCATGAATTTAATTCTAGCATATGACATTGACTAGCTATGTGACCCTAGACAAGCCACTTAATCTGTTTGCCTCAGTTTCCTCATCTGTAAAATGAGCTGGAGAAGGACATGACAAACTATTCCAATATCTCTGCCAAGAGAATCCCAAATGGGGTCATGGAGTGCCAGGATGACTGAATGACTGAATGATTCAACAATAACAATATAGTATAGTGAACCCAGAGGATCTGTGTATGAAGGTGAAGAAGAAAGAGTGCTAAAGTTGTACAAACCCAAATTTGAATCCCAATTTTGTCATTTATTCCCTGTGTGACCTTGGACCAATCGTTTCACTTCTCTAGCTTTCACTGTGATGTAGAGGTATCCCTAGATTTTTGAACATCAATCTGGTGAAGAAGAAATTCTGACATGGCATATTAAGTTAGAAGAACTTCATGTATGAACTTTACAATAGTCTGTGTGCCTTTCATTTGAAGACTATTCTAGTTAAATTCAAAGAGGTGCATGACCAAATTAACTATGAACTGATGAAATTTTCAGACATAGCCACTCCCAAAGATATTCCTCCAAAGCAGAAAAGAGAAGTTTCAGTCTGTTGGTAGGGGAAGTAGCTGCACTAATAAAGTTCCAGGTGATCTAAAGTCAAGAATTGCTGATAATTCTCTTGACTTTTCAAAGTAGTGAAGATGAGTTGACCAAGGCAATGGAAGGTTTTATATTATAAAAGAGGTTATTGTTGAGGAAAGTTCACCTGCTCATTCTTCAGAGGTTTGAAAGGTGCTAACTTCTAGAAATATGAAGATTTGCTCTGTATGAATTAGCTGGGGTTAACAATGCCTTCTTTTATTTTTAAAAATTATTTTATTTTTAATGAAATAAAACAAGCATTTCCATAACATAGTAGAATAAAAAAGATGATTGCATATGAAACTTCATATCTATTATTGCAATTTGCTATTTTTTATTTTAAAAAATGTCTTAAAGTTATCATGTAAATTTCTTTCTTTTCCTTTTTTTTCCCTCCTCTTTCAACGTCCTCTTAAATGACTTGAAGGTAGAAGGAAAGAAATAAGCATTGATTAAGCAGCCATTATGTGCTAGGCAATATGCTTAAGGGTTTTAGAAATAATATCTCATTTATTTCTTATATAGACCTTTGAGGTAGGTACTGTTTTCCTTTCTATTTTATAGTTGAGGAAACCAAATTAGACATAAGCCAAATGACTTACCCAATGTCACCCAGCTAGTAAGTTGAATTAGAACAAGAGATAAAATTTAGTGATCATGTGATCATAGATTTAGATTTGGAAGGGACCTCTGATTTTTTTCCAAATGAAGAAACTGAATGAATGACTTGTCAATTTCACATAGTAAGCATCAAAGATAATATTTGAAACCAAGTTTTCTGGCCCCAGAGCCAATGCTCTTTCTACCAGACTATGATAATCAAATATTCAACTGTAATTTAGACTGAATCCAACAAGGTTAAAGCTTTCCCCACTATTAAGGTAAATGTAACTGTATTAAATAAGGACAGGTTATTTTCCCCTATGCCTCAATTCTTGTCCTTGGTTGTTATTTGGTTAGCAGCTGGAGCTGATTGATAGCAGTAGCAAGGTAAATATAGACATTACATGAATCCTTCCTCCCTACCCCACAGGAGCCCTTCTTTGTAAATCAAAGTGAGCTTAGCCCGAATACTACCCCTAAATATCCATGATTCTCCCCAAACTCTCCAAATGATTCAGAGCCCTAGGAAATTGGACCTTTGTTTGAATCAGTTCTGAGCTGATTGATAAGTTCATAATCATTCACCAAGCAGGCAGAAGTGTGAATATAAGGAAGCCCACAGATTAGTACTGGATGGGGTATTCGAGGCATTGTGATCTGAGGGTACTTGATAGTCCAAAGATTTTCTGGTAAATGGTCAACAATTGATTATCCAAAAAGTAGGATATACTTTTAAAGTTTTAAGCATTATTAACATTTTCTCCATCACTTTCTTAGGCATAGAATCATAATTAGAACAATAAATCCAGCCTTGATTTGTAGTTTTTGCTAATTTCTGAGGTGTGAATGATGACACTGATAATTTAACAATGGGCTCCCCAGTACTTGGAACTTGCCCCATCACACTTCTGAATTTAGAGGCCACCCAACTCAACTCTTTCTTCTTCTTCTTCTTCTTCTTTTTTAAACAGATAAGAAAGCTGAGGGTTAGTGAGTTGAAGTAAATTTCAGAAAGGTAGTAAATCTCATATCTGGGAGTTGAGCTTGAATCTTATATCTCCTAGTTCAGCTTTCTTCCCATCCTACTCCACTCTTTTCTTGATTTTTCAAGTTCATTAGACCAAGTTAAAAATCTGCATGATAATGGGATCCTTGAAAAATTATTTGCCACTTTTGGCTTGAAGTGTATAGGACAAAATGATATGTCCTCTGGTTATCCATGCTCCTTGCCATTTCTGAAAGCTTTGCTTCTCTTGGGTCTGGAGTCAAGGAACTGGACTCATGAATGTGGGTTTGGCTTGCTTGTCTTATAGCTGAATGAAAAGGGTGAGTGAGGAAGGTGAAAATAAACTCTTGTGAAAACCTATCAACTCTGAAATTTATTGATCATTGTCTATTCTTGATTGGGGCACATTTGACAGTGAACTAAGCCCAATGAAGCTAGCAAAGTTCACCTATAATTTCTGTCATTAGGGACCCATATACTAGATAAGGTTGAGGAACAGTATGGATACCTCAAGTCAGAGTAAAAATACATTTTTTGGTTGACAGTTCTTATGGATCCCTTGAATATTACCATTTATGTACAAATTGAAAGGGAAGAATGTGCAGGATAGCTTCCTGGGTGGCACATTGGCTTTCATTCTGCCCTCTTGCCTTCCCTAAATCTGTTGAGGGTAGATCATGGACAACTGCTCCCTGGGCTGTGTGCAGCCTGCAGGCGGTATGTCATGTAGTTCTCTTGTAGACAATGCTCTTTGAATTGGCCCCAAAAGTTATTGCATTGGACTCTCTCCCGTTTCAAAAAGCTGAGTACATGCTGTGACTGCAGCACTTCCAGTCTATGCCAGCCTGAGGAGCAAGAGCCTAGGCTTGGAAACCAAACTGGAGGCTCCACATGGCAATGAACAGCACAACATTTTGGCTAGAGGCACTGATCATGTTGGAAATTTGAAGAAGAGGTGATTTTTTTTCCTCCCCAAAGAATAGTTAATATGCATTTATTCCTTCTGTAAATGCATTAAAGTATATTTTCTGTTTAGAGACTGGATGAAAATGATTTTCATTAAGGCTCTTGATGACCAGCTTTAAAGTATAGTAAGGTTCATTTGAAATGCCTTCTTGAAAAAGGTAGCTCCTGGAGTTCATTCCAGTGTGGCCACTCTGTGCATAATATATGTACACTCAAAATTCCGCAGGTGGGGATATTAAATTTTATCCTTTTAAAATTCAAATCATAAACATGAGTGGAAAAAACCTTAAATGACTTTTCCTTCTTTCCTGATAGACATTAAAACCCAACAATCCAATTTTGGTGAAATTAAGTAAAACAATTCTCTCCTTGCATAAACAGTCAAATTTTATGGTTGAATTATAAACCCCTGGAAATGGGGGTTTATAATGAAACTCCTGTCAAAATATTAACTATAGCTATATGAAAAAAGCTGTTATTAAATAGCATCTTGATGGCTTAAAAACTTTCTTTAAAAATCTCTGTTTATTCATTATAATTAAAATGCCTAAATTATAATGATCCACTAAAAACAAATAGTTTTAATCTTTTCCATAGTTCTCCATATGATGTTAATGCTCTGTACATTAGTATTGATGCCTGAGTTTACTATTGCTTTCTCTATCATTAAAATTGCTAACACCATAGCTTTGGAAATGTAAATTTGAATACTTAATTATGTTGCTATAAACAGCCACTCTAATGCCATGTTCTCATCGACAATGATGGGCCTTCTTCCAGTGCTGGCATCTCGAGCAATCATGCTGTCTGCTTTCCTGTTGTATATACAAGGCAAAACATTCCCACCTGAGATCTCCTCCAAAGTTTCACTTGGGAAACAGGACATGATTAGAAATATGTTTCCAGTTGCACATTGCTCAAATCCAGTTTTGCCTTTACTTGGGCTAAATGATGCAAACATAGTCCAGCCTCCTTTCCAGGAGTGTGCAATTACCTTGAAGGCCCCTAGTAAAAAGCCCAGGCTAATTGAGAACACTTGCTTTTGCTTGCAATTAGCAAGGATATCCTCTTATTAAGAAATGTCCCTATTTTTTTTCCTGCAAAAAAGGTGGGTTTATCTTTAATGAACTAAGAGTTTGGAAGCTCTGCAAATTAAAGCATGCATATGCAGGTTATCTTCTTGCTCAAGGGGACATACACTACTGCTGTGTTCGTGTGAAGTAATAATGAGATACCATAAGCAAACAGTAGAAGATTCATGTCAGATGGTTCTCCAATAACATTAGAAAAAAAAAGCAGCTGATGTATGGGATATTGAAGGCAGATTAAGTTGTTAATGTATATTAGTATATTCTTAATTTCCTTTTAATTGAAAAAGACATATTGACTTTAATTAGAACCATTTCACAGGAACTGTCAATTAGCACATGTCAAACTAGTTAATTCAGAACAGAATTCTTTTAATTAGGGTCTGCTTTCCTTTAACTGTGGGGCCAATGAAATCAGCCTTTCCTTATCAAGATTTTAAATGTCTCTAAGACATACAATACAAATGTAGTCTCTTATCTATTATTAGAAGCCCATATGGATAACATTAAAATGATGATGCTGGCATTGTTCATGCAGCACAAATCAGAGTCCCTTTATGACTGTTTGAAAAAAATGGCTTTGAACAAAGACTATTTTAAATACACAGATTTATCCTACTTTAAAGAGACTACAAAATTTATGACATGCATGTTCACATTTAAAGTATTATTTAATATGTCTGCTCAAATAAATGGGCCTATTCAAACGTTTTGTGTGTTCTATCAGCCAAAGACACATAAAACATTGTCAAACTATACAGCAACATTTTTTCCCTTAAATGAACTGTAATCAAAAAGGGAAAACAGTCTGAATGATTTTTTTTTTTTTGCACAACATAAAAACAGCATTGTTAACTTTCATTGCTTCTAAAGATTTAATACCAATAGTTGATACAGTGGCTGAAACCACTAGTGACTTAATGTGATATTGGTAATCAGACAGTGTAAAATCTGAATCTTGGCTCTTGCCTAATGTAGTGATGTGAAATTACAGGGTCTTAGCCATGACTGGCATGAAGAAGGAATTGCCCTGGAGCCTACACATTGGTTAAGTCCTGGGATTTCACCTGAAGTGTGGGTGTGCTTCAGTAAGAGAACAGCATTAAGAGAGATATCACTGGAAAAAAAAAAAAGAATTAATGGGAAATCTAGCTTCGTTTTATCATGTGAGCTTTTGTCACTGTTTTACTGACCTATATCAAGTGAGGATTACAGAGATTAGTGAAAGGAATACTTAATAGCTCAACTGTGGATTCCAAAGAGGATTATCTCCTAAGATATTTTATGTATCCCAATACTTTGTTCCTCCTTCCACAGGGCTGATTAACTCAACTCTGATGGTAGCATCCTTTTCTACAGTAGGATATGCCACTGGTGTGGTGGTATCTGTGTATATACTAACAGAGTGAAATAGAGAATTATATGCATTAGGCAAATTTGATCCACGGAAATATTTGCATTGGCTGATTCGTGTAACTCCCAAAGTAATTCGGGGAAGTCCAAGGAAGGAAGATTTCACTAACAATCTGCCCTGCTAACCCCATCTTTTCCTTTAATAGCAGGTTCCTTCATTGCTCCCCTCTATTACAATGATCTATATATCTATACAATTATACACCTCTTTCTTAAAACTATCTATGTTTTAAGTTTTCTACTTCACTTAGTATAAACAGGATTCTTAGTTAACTCTTTAGAAAAGGTTGAGGACTCAGATCAGTTATTGAATGGAAAAATTTTGTATACACAATAAATTTTCTCCAAAAAAATTTTCAGCCCCCTCTGTGGATGGCAACAAGCCTTCTTCACATTAACTAAATTTGTCAATAAGTCCCATCAAATAATTTAAACTTTACTGAAGGATTTCATTTCCCATGGCCATTACAGAACTTGAAAGCACCAGAGCAATCTGATACCAGTAAGCTTCCCCCACATATTATTATGCTGTTTATTCTTTCCCAGTAGCTAATATGGTTACATTTTGATCAATACTTATTTACAAATCTTGTAGAAGTCTGTAGCAGTAACAAGATTCTTGAACAACACTGGCCTTTGAAGAAGCCATTTATTCAGATATTAGGATAGTTCATCCTGCCTACTGTGACAATAAGTTAACAACTTAATGTGTTTCATATGACCTATTCATAATTCTATTTTGGCATAACCCTGTCATGTATATTCATAAATAATATTATTGTGGTCTCTTTTGAAGTTTTGCTTATAAGTTTAAATATCACCACTTGCAAATATTTTTATAGAAGATATAAGGAAGACTGACATAAAACTTCCTAATTTTCTATTTTTATGCCTCAAAATCATGCTTATGGTTTCAGGTAGCTTTTTTTTTAAAGCTTATCTATGACTAACTGTTATATTATTATTATTATTTTTATTATTTTTTGCTGAGGCAATTGAGGTTAAGTGACTTGCGCAGGGTCACACAGCTAGGGAATGTTATGTGTCTGAGACCAGATTTGAACTCAGGTCTTCCTGACTTCAGGGCTGGTGCTCTATCCACTGCACCACCTAGCTGCCCCTAACTGTTATATTATTAAATTAAGTATGATTACAAAAAGCATTTGGAAATATATTATTTATATAATACCTTAAAGTTTCAATGCCTGGATTTTACATCTACTCTATCATCAAAACTTCACTAACAATTCTGTAAGATTGATGGTCCATCTCTATTTTATAGGTGAGGGAACTGGTTAAGTGATCCACTTATGGTTATTCAAGTCATTAGAGGGGAAGCTGAGAATAGAAGCTAGATTCCTCTGACTTCAGCTTGGTGGTTTAAAAAATTACATGTATATGTATATAACATATTATACCACATCTTTTCCTCATATACTATATTGCTTTCTTGTGACTTACTTGGTATATCTTTAAGCTCCCTCTTCCAAAGGACTATGACTGAACACTTGCTTTCTCTGAAACCTCTGGTGACTAAGCAGGGTGAACATGAATGGAGGGATAGAAGAAGAAATTCCAACAGCTTTCTCAAGTCTTCCAAGTGGGCCTTCACATATGGCTTCATTATTTCATTTAAAAAAGCATTGTGAATTCACAGCTGCCAGAGAAATCCATGCAGAAATGTGAGTACAAAGTACCTTCTAAAGCCAAATGTAAATATTTTTCATATTTTTCTTTTGTGGATATTTGTGCCAGCATTTCAATTTGAATATTTGGGATATTTGGAGCAGGTCCTTCTTTCCCTAAATATTAACCAAATTCTACTATCCCTCAGTTTACCATTATACCTTTAATTTCTCTAAATCTTAAAAGCATTTGGCCTGCAAGAGTCCCCTAACACCATCCTAAGTAATGTTTCAGTCACCCGTTAATAGTTTAGAGATGAACAGGAATACCTACCAGGATTTGCACCTGGGACAAGGATATTTGCTTAGGGTGCCAAGGGGAAAAGGGCGTTGATAGGAGAAGATAGGAGAACTCCAAAGACAAACTTCATCTACTTCACAATTTGTCCCCAGGGCTGTCTGGATGATTAAGATTTGACTGGACTGCAAGTATTTGATTTTTCAGCAAACACTTGAAAATAGATCAAACATTTTAGAATTATTCTCTGATGCCTGAGAAGGATATGTTAAAGCTGAAGTCCAAACAGAGGCTGATATCTAAAGGAGGGATGAAAAATTAATCCATTCAGGAATTGGGTTTGTTTATAGCTCTCTCAAGAAGGATGAGAATTTGTTAACTGAAGTCAAGGTAGAAGGTCTCATTTAATCTGTCATTACATGATGATATTGATTGAACATGGATCCCTGCTGCAACAGGACAATATCCTGCTTAAAAGGAGCTATAACTATGCACTTCCTGATTTCTTAATTCCCATAAGTGTGAAAGGAGCATGAACCAGCCGTCCTGGTGCACAGACCTATGCACTATGCATACTCATGTTAAATACTCAGTGGATCTGAGACTTTTTTATGCAAAGAAAGATTTTCCATGGACAATGTAAATATAAACAGTGCTCTGATGCTAGTTTTGAGAGAGCACTGGATTAGGGAGTCAGGAAGACATGTTCAAATCCAGCCTCCAACACTTCCTGGGCAAGTCATTTTAGTCTCTCTTAGCCTCAGTTTCCTTATCTGTAAAACAAGAAGGCTGGCATTAATAATCTCCAAAGTCCCTTCTAGCTCTCTATTTATTATCCTAACTTTATTCCCGCTGCAGACCTCACTGATTATTATATCATACCATATCCTTCCCTAACTCTTACAAATAACATACACATATATGCACTGGATAAGCCTATATGGAATACAATAGCAACATATATAAAGAAGAGAGACCTCAAGATTTATTTACTATTCAGCACTATAGGCCCCATAAATCATATATGTGGGCTTCCTTAAAAATGATTTCGGATTTATTTTAGATCAGGCATTTTTTTCAGATCAATATTCTGATAATAAGATTAGGGACTCTGATAATACTAACTCATTACTGAATGTCAAAGGCATGTGCATTAACAATAGTGGGATCACCAGAATCAGCTCCATAATATTTTAGCTCCTTGATCTTCTGTAGGAATGCTGAGGCTCTCGTCCACTTTAGTCTATGAAAAGTTGACCCCCAAGGCATGACTATTAAAAATTATTTAAAAGGCTACAAGACATATGGATTTGACTTAACAATATTCTTTTAGAGCTGAGGTGCTTAATAAAAATTGCATTTTTACTGATTGGCCACATGAATTCTGTGCTGATCATGCATTGTTCGTGAATCAAACCAAAAGCCATTTAAAAATGACTAGCATTAGGGAAACTTAATAGCTTTTTTTTTTTTAGCAGATTATTTAAATCACCATAGCTATGATTTCAAATTATTTCTAACCAAACAGAAAGAATTCAGTGAGCCACGGATGACACCTTGAAAGGAAAGTAAATTTTAGATTAAAACTCATTCTATTATTGGGTTGTTGAGGAATTTTTAAAATGGAGAGGTACTCTTTCATCCTCTCCTAAATCTTTTATGTTACTGGGCAAAATAAAATTATATGTGTGAGCACATGTGCTTTTAGTCTAGTCTATGTATATGTATGTGATTGTACAAACATACATTTTCTGGCTAATGTTCAACAACAGGCTAAATGGCCAACATTTTATATATATTGCATGATTGACTTGGTAAATTAAACTCTTCCCATATCAAGAGAGAGTGTATTGAGTGAGATTCTTTTGTTTTGTTTCTCACTGAATATTAGCCAGACCTTCAAGTTAATGTTCAACATCAGTCTGCTGCCCAACAATTAACTGTACCATATAGCTTCAAAGAATGTTAGAGTCGTAAAAATCTTTGGCATCAACTAATCCAAACTCCTTAATTTTATAGATGGAAGATTCAAAGTTAGGGAGAATTTAAATGATTTGCCCAAGACCCACAGCTGTTTAGTGGTGGAGTCCCTGTCCATCTTCTGAATGCTCAAGTAGCCTAACTTTTGTGAACCACTAATGTACACCAAAATATTTAGTATGAATTTTAGCTTCTTCAGGATAAAGTAATGAATCAATTGATAGTCAATCAGAAATTTGAATTCTCCTGAAGGATATAATTTCTGTAGATTGCAACAGATCTTGAGAATACCTTAAAAGTAATTTACCAATTAGAAGGTTGTATGTATTGACACATCTGTTGACAATCTAGTTTTTTTTCCTTATTTAACTAAATCCAGGATCTACATTACAGACCCCTTAGCACATCAAAAGATTGTTTAAATTAACCATGGGATCAAAAGATTAAATATGATTATAATTTATCACTGTTCATTTAAACATGTTTTCATGAACCAACAATGCCATGTCAGGTAAGAATCCATCTGTTAAGTAAACACCTCTCTTGGTTGAGAATAAAAATGCCAACACAGGTAAAATACACATTGCAAATGCTTGATGCATATTAACAGATTCATTACATTATTGTCCTGCTTGCTTGAAGATGACCCTTAATGATAATTTTCTTATTGTAATAATATGATTAAAAACTCTTGTTACCAGCAGTCCGTACTTTATGCTGTTTTTTGGTTAGCTAATGAAGTAGGACTTTCTGACAGGGCAGTGATATGCTTTCTAAATAAGCAACTTGACTGTTTACAATGGCTGATTAGTTTATGGATTGTTTTCCCAGTGGCTACTCATCATATTTAGCACTCAGTTTAGGAAAAGGCTTTCAAAAAAGGTTTTCATTGACAATCTCACCTGGAATTTTGGACAGTATAATTTTATTCTCCTAGTGAGAAGTCATGTTCATGGTGTAAATAGTAACTGGTTTGCCAGTTCGACAATAACTTCTACCTTCATTATGAACGTACTTAGTTTATTTCTTAGGCCTATTTTCTTTTAGCAGTGACAAGATAATGGGATCATTCTGAATTCTCCATTAGGTGATATATATCATTAGGAAAATACATTGCAGAATAACTTGAGAGGGGGGTAAAAATGAGCTCATTTTATTTCGTAGCAAATATTTAAAATTGGAAAAATAATATTTAATGAGGGAAATGTTGCATGTAGATGACTGTTTGTTTATTAATCCCCTCAAAGGACTGTATTCTTTTATTTATTTAAGTATATATTCTACTTACAAGAATGGCTAAGTACAATATGAATTTAATACAAAAATACCTGTTTTAAAAATGGATTTTTAATGTTTAGAATGTAAAAAAACTACAATTTTAAAAGCATGCATTATGGTTTGCAAATATACCATTTTCCATCTATGGGCCTCTGTTTCATCACCTGTCAATTGAAGGAGAATTTTGTTAGATAATCTCTAAGGCCCCTTCCACTTTTAACACTCTGAATCTATACATGCTACTCCCATGAGTCACATGGTTATCACATTCTGTATAGTTTTTTATGTAGTAGCAAAGTGGAAACTAGGGTCCAAGTTATGTACCTTTTACATGATGCAAAGAAACCTAATTTCATTTTAGCTATTTCTAAGTCTCTGTCTAGGCACATTGGCAACCAATTTCATTTTCATTGCAATGCATGAATAGCAAAGTCACATACTCTTAAGTTAATGCAAAGGGTATAAGGAATGGAAGGAGAAAATACAATTTTTGTTGTTGCTGTTGTCATTTGAGATTTCCACAGTGTCTTTGCACATTGGGCACCATTTCATTTTTATTGCATTGCAGTGAGAGCAATGTCACATTTCATTAAGTTAACACCAAGTTAGTAAAAAAGAAAAGCAGAATATTTTGCTGCTATTACTGTTGTTTGAGATTTCTGTCCTGTAGACACTTATTTTTTTATGGTGAAGAGTTATTACAATAGGAAAATGCATTAGAAAAAAATGGGGCTTTTTAAGCCAAATTAGCTGCTAATTTAGGTTTTGACCTGTGGTTTTGTATGTTCTCTGGGTAAATAGGTCAGTCTACCAGCCCTGGAAACTCTTTTATGATCAATTGGCCAAGTAAATAATAAAACTCAAATTATCCTCTAGACTTTCCATGTTTTCTATCAACTGTAGGGAAACCAACCAAATGCCTTAGCAACAACCTCAGCTGCCATATTTTAGGGACCATCAAAATAGTGTACCTTAAAGAATAGCTTAATCACACAGATATTGATCTTTCCTTCCATGAAGTCAACTCTTAGTATATATGGGTTGGAAAAAGCCTCTTCTCCATTGGAAGGCTTACTGAATTTCAAGTTTTGGGCCCTGGCTTTGTTACCTTGAATAAGTCACTTTTCTCTTCAGTGCCTCAGCTTCTTCATGTGTAGATTGAGGGTATAGTTATAGATGATTTCTGAAGTCTCTTCTACCTATAACAATAATAAATAGTTAAAATTTATGGTTGGCAAAGCATAACTCTTGAAGGTAGATGATATCCTCATTTTATACATGAGGAAACTGAAAATGAGAGATTCAATGATTTGCTCAAGGTCAGACAGCTGGCATGTGTTTGAAGCAGGAATTCAAATCTTTTGATTTCAAGTCCAGTCCTCTATGCCTTGTACCTCATAGCAGTCCTTTGATTTCCAATTCTATGAAAGTCAAATTCAGGGACTGTTTATTTAAAGCCCAGCACATATGAGATGTTCACTAATATCTAATGCTTTGTCCTGACAATGGCAATGACCCTAGCTAGGTACTTGAAGTCAGTGCCAGATGAACACAAGTTTTAACAATTTCTACCAAGCTGGAAAGGTTCTGAATATGCCCTAGTGACATATTGTATGTCTATCACCTCAGGAACAGCATAGCTAAATTCGGAAAGTCTCATCACCAGAAGTTTGGCTACCAGGTAATGATTTTTTTGGCCGCAGTAATTCATAAAGATTCTATAAAGGCATGGGAGGGTTATGATGTGAGCCAGTGGAAGGAGTATTCCCACTAGTGAAATCACAGACCTTTTGTGTGTAAGATCATATGCTAGTATAAGTAGCTAAGGTCCTAGGTTAACATAAAGACTGAGAGAAATAAACCAAAAAAAATGTTCATAAGATAAAGGAGAATATAATGAATGCATGAGAAAAAGTATTATGAATAATATAATTTAAAGCTTGGAGGGACCATAGAGATTCATTAATTCAACCCTATTATATATAGATGAGTAAAATCCCAGGTATAAACTGACTTATCTAGGATCACAGAGGCAGTAAGTAGCAGAGACAGGATCTGAATCTAGTTTCTCTGATTTCAATTCAATGTTCTTTCCTCTAAATCATGCTGATATTTAAGAGGAGTTATTATTTTAGGTTTGAGTGGAGTGGACCAGAGAAGACTTTGCTTCCTGGATCAAGTGGCATTTGGGCTAGGCCTTTGGGGAGGGTAGTATTTAGTGCTTAGTTCTAGTACTATAACAGATATTAATAAAATAAATCTGCTCATAGATACCTTGTGTTGAACATTTTTCAATAGGTTGACTACTCTGAAACCAAGGTGAAGCAGTAAAGCTGTATGGTGTCCTGGACTGACCTGAGGTATAACAATTTATCATGACATATTTTGAGGGGTACTCTATACATAATCTAACCTATCTGAAATTCCTACCCTTAATCATTTCTTTAAGTTAAGGTATTGTCCACAAAAGTTAAATACAAATGTTAAAATACAAATATGTTCCCTGGGATGCATAATATATGAACCCATTAGAACCTACTAATACTTTAGGATAGAATAATTTATCAGACTTAGCTAACTACTTGGGACTTAGAGTCCTAAGACAGAAGAATTTTGAGGTATCTTACAGATTTTCCCTTACTTATTCTCCTTTTCTCATCTCACTTTGCTTTCTTGTCTCCATATATCTGCACAAGTCTGTGCCTCCTCTATGTCTTGAATGGACTCCAATTGTATCTCTGATCACTTGGTCTTCCCTTCTGAGTATATATTTTAGGAAAGGCATTGAAAAGTAAAAATATCCACAAGAAAAAAACCAGAATCATGCTATATAAAGTTAATTTGAAAGAAGTAATGATGTTACGCTTGAAAAAGAGAAGGTTTAAAGGGGACATGATAGTCATCTTAAGGTATTTGAAGGACTACCATCTGAAAGATATATGACTTGTATTGCTTGACTCCAAAGGACAGACCTGAAAGCAATAGATGGACATAAGTAGGAAGTAAATTTGGGCTTAATAAAAGCCCACACTTCCTAATAATTGGAGTTATCAAAAAATGGAATGGGATGCATCCAGAGGCAGTGATAAGCTCTTCAACAAAGGTCTTTGTGTTCAACTAGATGACCTCTGATATACTTTCTAACTTTGAAATTTTATACATAATTTATTCTTTCTTCAAGATTTGGGTTACGTGTCACTTATTGTATAATCTTCCCTGATCCCAAGCTGAGACTGATAGCTATCTCCTCAAATTTTCCTAGAGCACTTGCTCTGAATTTGTCCTATGACCTCCTTCTCCACTACCTCTCCTTATAATTCTCATCTCTCTTGTCAATGGAGTAAGAGGTAACATAGACCAAAGCTTCTTAAACTATGGGTTGCAATATTATATGTATACCTATTTTAAATACTTATCTGCCCAGAGTTACATAAAAATTTCTCAGGTGAAAAGAAGTTGCAGTGGAAGAAGTTTAAGAAGCCCTGGTATACACCACCCTTTGACTCCATGACAGCATCAGATAAATCTGTCTCTGTTGGACTGGCTTGCCTTCTCTGTGCCTTCTAAGTCTCTTTTCCCACTATCTCTCCCTATAATTCTCATCTGTATTCAGGGACCTTCTAACTTCTGCTATCCTCTGGAACCCTCTCTGTTGCCATCTGGAATCCTTCTTTATTTTAAAATAAATTCTCATTAGTTGCTGGGTCTTTTGCTCTCATGTTTTTTTTTTTTTAATCTCTAGAGTCTTCCTGAAAACCACCTTTCTCCTAAAGACATCATATCTCTTAGAACTCTCTCTAACAGTGGTTGCTCCTTTTCTCATAGCCCCTGATACACAGGCCTGGAGGAGGAGCAGTCAGGCTATCATTGCTTCCTAGTGCCTCTTTCATACTCTCTTTCCTACCATCATGCAGTAATTATCTTTCCTCCTCTAAATCTTATTAATTTCTGTCCACATCTTTGTTTTCATCTTGACTTCTAACTAACTTTTCCTCCTTCACAATAAATTCAATATTTGATTTTTGTCTTTTTCACCACAATTCTTGACTCCATTGAAAACACTGAACTGTTAGCTTCATTAACTTTCATGACCTATCTGTAGTCTTACTCAAATATGTACAAGAGTGGTCATAATTGAACTAGGATAATGTCTGGACATAAAGGGGCATATGAAAAAGATATTTGTTGGAGTTAGAAGTAAGATTTGGTTGTGTGTGATATGTATAATGGATAGAGTATTGAACATGGAGTCAGGAAGACCTCAACTCAAATACTGCCTCAGATGTCACTACCTTTTTGATTCTGGCCAAATCAATTAATTTCTATCTGCCTCAGTTACTTGATCTATAAAAATATGGATAATAATAATAGTATCTATTTTTACAAGGTTGTGAGGATCAAATGAAATAATGTTTGTAAAGTGCTTTACAAACCTTAAAACACTATGTAAAGATAGCTATTGTTATTATTTCAATAGTATCTTTCCAATTGTATGTAAGGACAAATTTTAACACTCATTTAAAAATTTTTTGAGTTTCAAATTTTCTTATTCTCTCACCTGCCTCCTTGCTAAAATAGTAAACAATCCGATATACATTACATATGTGCAATCAATTAAACATATTTCCATATTAATCATGTTGTGAATGAAAAAAATACAGGACAAAAGAAAAAAAAAAGCATGAAAAAATTAAAGTGATAAAAAGAATTTTGGTATTGAACTAGAAAGGCAGACTCTTCAAATGAAGGTGATATTTGCACCAATGGATTTAATCAGAATTATATGTAAGTATGACCACTGATTATAATTACTCATGCTTTAGTGTTTTTTTTTTTACTCCACTAAAATCTACCCTGATGTCCTCTCATGGTTTGGAAATGACCCTTTGTTCCTAAAGCTTATGCCAGTGGAACATAAGATCTTTAAGGCACATAGTAAGTGCTCAATAAATGCTTATTGACTATCAAGTTGTAAAGGCTTTGGCCTGGTGAAGCAATGTATTTTGTGTAAGGCTCATCACTATAGAGTTAGAAATAACATTTTTTTTACTCCAAAGCAACTTGTTAAACCCCTCATTCACTACATCACAGAAATCACACATCTCTGAAGTAAGGATGGATAAAATCTATAACTGAGAGCATTAGCTAGGCATAAATGGATCTCATTATAGTTTGAAGATATTTAAACCATTTAAATGTTTTGTCACTTATGGGTATTCTTTAAAAAGAAGATATCTATCTCTATATACTTCAAAATTATTTGGTGAGGAAAATCTCAAACTTCATGACTTTTACTTCAGCTTTAATTCCCAACCAACTTTCCCAGAAAGCTTTATAGGATTATTTGCTCATAAATTTAGAGCTGGAATAAACTTTAGAGATTACCTAGTCCAAATACCTCATTTTCTAGATGAAGACACTGAAGATCAGATGTAAAGTGGAAAAGGTAATGTAGTTGGTCCAAGGTCACACAGAGATAATGCCAAAATTAGCATCTAAACTTAGGTCAGTTGACTAAAAATCCAGGACCTTTGCAAGTGAATCATACTATACACATATACCTTTCATTATATAGTTTTAGAGGAATTACAAAATGGATATTTTGAAGTTCTTCTCTCAAACCCAGAGTGACCATTAATTAGCATTGGTGGTTTTGCTAGACAATTCCCATTAAAGAATCATGGTAGATATTTACCACAAAGACCAATACTGATTTATTAAAATAAAGCAAAACAATACCCAACACCCAACAAAACCAAAACACGTTTTTACATTTTGATAGAACATTTTCAGTTCTCTCAGAGGTTGCCAGACCATTTTAATCTCCCTGTCTTTATTAAAAGTTCTATGGGTATATAGGACATCTCTAGGCTTGAAATTTTAGCCAAGATAGGTTATTAATTGTTCCCTGATCTTTTGGATGGAATCTAAAATCAAGAATCAGAGATGTTTGAGGTTTACTTAAAAACATTTGAGGAATGTAAAGGAAAAGATACTTACTCTTCTAGAAGACTCATAAAATTAGCTATATACTTTAATAGGTACAAAAAAGGAATACTCAAATGGTTCCTATTCACATTTTTATTATTTATAGTACATATAGGACAATGATGTGATGCTATATTTGTTGGAAGTGCCTAGTACTATATTCTGAATACAGCAGTTACTTAATAACTATTTCTGAATTAAATGGAATAGAATGGAGGAAATCTATGAGTAATGTTCTATATCAGAATGGAGAACCTGTTTTCTATTGAGGCTCTTGAATCCCAAGAGGAAAATTCCAATGAGTAACACTTAAAAGTAAAATGCAACCTACTTCAGGGTTTTTTGAGAATAGTAATCATAGAATTTAGAGCCCTGAGGATCTAAGAGATCACCTACTAGGACCTTCTGGAGTCAAACTCAATTAGAAATTGCAGCACTAATCCATCTATCTATCTATCTATCTATCTATCTATCTATCTATCTATCTATCTAT
>JAJPUD010008528.1:42037-60241 GCA_023553655.1 Myrmecobius fasciatus | reverse complement strand
TATCTATCTATCTATCTATCTATCTATCTATCTATCTATCTATCTATTTATCTATCTACATCTATATAGATATAGATATATCTGTGGGCCACATATCAATTTAGTTTTAAAATGTAGTGCTATTGATGTTTTATTGCTTTTTTCATTTTACTAAATATTTTCTCAATTGCATTTTAATCTGATTCAGGCTACGTTTGATAATGTTATGGGTTGCATGTATTTAATGCTTCTGATACAATCCAAGCCTCTCATTTTTCAGATGGGAAAGTGTAGGCCCAGAAATATGATAAGACTTTGCTAAAGTCATACAGGTATCAAGTATCCAAACTGGGATTGAATATAGACTCCAGAGTAGAATCCCAATGTTCTTCTCTCTATATTAAAAGGCTTCTTATTGAGAGAAAGAAACTATATGTTCAATTTACTTGCATATGAACTAAAAAAACTAAAGAATTGCTTTTATTTCTTGTTTAAGTTGAATAAAGCTTTATTGTCTATCAAATTGCTTTTCTTCTCAAGGAGAGAGGGCATGAACTTGGAACTCAAAAATTTAAAAATGATTGATAAATTTGTTGTACATGTAATTGAGAAATATTTAATGAAATAAAATAATTTTTTAAAGTTTTCTTGTCAAAAGGGAATATAAAGCTTTATTCAATGAATACAAGAAATAATATAACCAATTCTTTTGTCATTATTGGTCATTAAGGGAAAAAGTAGAAGGAGGAAAGAAAGAAGAGATTGAAAACAATGGGAGGGAGAACAAAAGAAAGAGATGAAGAAAGGGGAAAAGAAATAGGGAGAGGTAGAGTTTGAGAGGTAAAGAGTAGGGAAAGAATATTGGAGAGAGAAAATGAAGAACAGGATAAAAAAGCCAACTTTTCCCTCTACCTAATATCTCCTTCTTATTACCCATACCTCATTATGTAGTTCTGTTCTGCTTTTCTATGATCCTATTCCACTACTATCCCACTAGCAGTTTAGCTTTCCTTTTCTGGATTTAGTATTTTGAGTATTATAACCATTATTACTATCACTGTCACTATTTTCTTTACTACTCATTCTTCTGCCAAAAACCATTTGTTGCAAACTTTTCTGTAGCATCATGACTATTCTTCCCTCTCCATTCTGAAGGGAGACTTCTCAGGATGATTCAATGAGGTATGTGCAGCTTGGTGGAAGATAGACATCTTGGATGAGTTGCTTAGACAGTACAAAGTAAAGGTAAATTTTTTTTTCAGTAGTTATTACATCATAGTATTTTAAGCATAATAGTAATTATAGGTTATTCTTTTATGCTTTGAGAGTTTGCTAATGTACAAGATATAAATCTTGTATTTTCTGGATTTAACTAGCTGTCTAAAACACTGAGTACCTTTCTAGGTAGTTAGGTGGCATAGTGGATAGAGTACTGGTTTTGGATTCAGAACACCAGAATTTGAATTCTGTCTGAGATACTTACTAGTTATATAACTCTGGACAAGCTAGTTACCTACTGCCTCAGTTTCCTCTTATGTAAAATGGGGAACAATAATAGTATCTATTTCACAGAATTGTTATGAGGACCAAATGAGATGACATACACATTTTTTTTTTCAAATCTTAAAATGCTATATAAATGCTAGCTACTATTATTAATTATTACTATTATTCCTTTGGGGATACTATAGTCATGAGTCAATCTAAGTTTTAAGGAACCTTCCCTGGAGTTCTGGGCAGCAATGTTATGAACTATAAGCAACAAGAAAAATCCTAATTGCTCCCTTTTGGCCCAGGACTGAAATGGGTACAGGTAAATACAATGGGTGGTGCTCATTAGGCCCTAAAGGATACTCTTTTTTCTTTAGAGTAGAATTACATTAGATTGTAATGCTGAATGTCAGCTTATTGAGAACAAGGCCTATTTTTGTTTCTGCTTTATATTCCCATCCATCCATCACACATTAAAGGATTGCTGAATTGTATGACATCTGATGCTTTTCAGGACATTTGAAACTCATCAGCTTTTTGATCTTCACAATTACCCAACAAAGTAGATAATACATTTCTTCCTATTTTACAGATGAGGAAGCTTATACCCAGAGAGGATGACTTGCCCAAAGTCATGTTACTAAGGAAATGGATGAGCTTGGGTTGGAAACCAGGTCTTCTGACTTCACATCCAATGTCCATTTTGGTATAGCATACTTGAGTTAGATTTTCTTCAATTCTAAGCCCATATAGTCTCAAGTTACTAATAACTTTATTTATTTAGATATAGATGAAATACCTGTTTTATTTTCCCTGTACTGACTTGCCCATGCTGATAATTACACACTGTAATTTATCACTTGTGAATGATTTTGAAAAACTAAATGAACATGTTTGACTACTCCAGTTGTCTGGAAAGTTTTTTAAATACAATCTAAAGGGAGCAGATGAACATCTCATCAAAGAACAATGAGATGGATTCCCAGAACTCTAGCTATAGGATTATAAATTTATAGTAAAAGTCTTTTTCCACAGTGTATCTGGACCAATATTATTCTGTAAAAAGCTATATTATATAATTTCTAAAGCACTGTATTCTATTTGAGCAATGATGAAGGAGGAAGCTTTTCACATTTCAATTTCCTTTCCCTTGTTAGCATGTGAAGATGCAAAAAAAAATCCAATAAAATTTAATGAAATATTTACCTTATATTTTTATATTAATTCTTATAAATAATACTGAATTCAATGTAATATTATTTTAGTCATTGAACAATGAGTCAAGTCAATAAATAATCATTATTTAAGAAACATGTATTAAGCATCCATTATTTTTAAGGGAATTGTGCTAGAGGCAAAAACATGGTCCCTACTCTCAAAGAATTTACATTCTAAGAGGGAGTCAAAATGCAAACAATCATATTTATACAAGAGGGGTACAAGGTAAAGGCAATTTTTAAAAAAAGAACATTGTGATCTTCCCCCCCATCCCCCAATAATTTAAGATGTTTTACCTGAGGTTCTTTAATGGTACATGTTTAACACACCTATGTCAAGATGAATCAGTTAGCCTCCGGAGTAGAGCAAAGAAAAGTTGTTTATAGAGAGATTAACTCAATGATAGTTGAGTTAATCAGTCACAGTCTAAATTTGTCTTCCAAGTTGTTCTTCCATTAGGCCAGAATTTGACTTTGTGGCTGCATTTCCTAAGTGGGGAAGAAACAGGAACAAAAGATGGAAGTTGAAAAAGAAGAAAATTTAGGCTTACCATGAGGAGAAACCCCCCCATCTTTCTAACCACTAGAACGTTCAGACCTGTAATAGATAGCCTTGGGGTAAAGTAGCATATGTTTTATATGAGGTCTTCCAGCAAATATGAAATGACCACTTATCTGATACATTCAGAAGCAGATACTTTTTCAAATATGGAGTATACTAAATCTCTGATGTCTATTTGAGTTCTGAAATTGAAGTATAGAAGAAATGTACATGAATTAATCTATTGTATGCATTTAAAAATACATATTATGTGTGCCCATAATTTAACATAGTGATACTGCTTTGTTTTGTTTTCTGAACTTCTATTCTTTTCTTTGTATTTTTAGGTTCATTGGGACTCCACTTTTTTGCGTTACAGTTATTACCTTCTGCTCTCCCTCCAACATTTCTGCTGCCCTCCCAAGAATGCACTTTTGTGACACATCAGTATGGTTAAGCAAAGCAAGTTGGTGGTATGTTGTTCATACCTGAAAATGAATATCTCATTTTATACTCACAATCCATCATCTCCCATGACTTAGGTTACATTCTTTCTATCAGTCTTCTGTATTTGTGTTTGGTCAATTATTGTATTGTTCTGAGTTCTTAAGTCATTTAAACTTGTTTCCATTTACATTGATTGCATAGCCTCCTGGTTCTGCTCATTTCATTCTGCATGAATTCAAATAAGTCTTCTAAGGTCTCCGAATCTGTTTATTTAATAATTTCTTGGTACAAATCCAGTCTAATTATTCCATCATTTAAAAAGATGACCTTTTAAAAATATTTTATTTAATATTTTGCATTGCTAGTCACTAAGGAAATAATTATGCTTATGTCTGAAAAGTGGGCAATTATTATTTTTTTGCTGACTCTGCAGTGTGATTAACTTTTCAGTAAAGAGCTTAGATACTGTGCCATTTGGTCCATATACATTAAACATAGATACTATTTTTATTATCTATGGTTCCTTTAAGGATAATATAGTTTTTCTTTTGGATTCTGAGAAGAGAATGAAGCTAATGACTTTGCATAGCTCTACTTCACCTAAATCCAATTTGTGTGAAAGTCAAGAGATCTTTTGTGATGTTATTGTTCCACTTTGAGAACAAAGCACAAATAACAATATATTTTTTCCTGCTTTTTCTTTTTAACAAAGACTATTTATTTTTTATTATTGCCTTGTCTTAGATTATGATAATTCCCCTCTCCTTTTTTTAATTTGCCCAAAGAATAGTAAATTATGTCCCAGCCCTTCGTTTAACTTTTTGTGAAAAAGTTGCAAATGCATTTCTCACAAACAACAAATTGTTGGAGTCTTCTTTCTAATTTATTGTTCTACATTTCTCTGTTTTATGGATCAGTTTATCCCATTTGTATTCACTTTCATAGTTTTTAATTGTGTATTTTCTTCCATTATGATTTCTTATATCTTTCCCTCTTTATTATTTACCATTTCTTCCCCAAAAAGAAAAGGATGGAGAAAGAGAAGGTAGTAGAACAACATCAGTAATATATAAATGAAATTGCCTATTCCTACTCTTTTGCATTTCTTCTCTCCTCACCCCCAAATCCAAGCTCAGTTTCTACTTCCTGCACTCTTTCTTTATAATCCTCCTTTATGATCAACTATCCAAGGCTAAATTTTATTTTGCTTATTATTATTCCTTTTCCAACTCCATTTTCTGTCTTATTCATCTCTCTTTCACTTCTACAAGCATTTTTCCTTTACTAAAACCAACAAAACTGAACATAACTACAACCTATTCCTTTATTTATGTTATTTACCTATATTTGTGATCTTTGACATCTAGATTCTGAGGAGAGCACTTTTCTCTTTTAGAATGTAAGCATTTCATCATTTGACTACTTCCACTTTCTCAAATACAGTTACCTTTTAAAATTCTCTTGCCTCCTATGTTTGCATTTAAAAGTTTTCACTCAGCTCTGATTTTTTTAATCAGGGATGCTTGAAAGTCCTCTATTATATTTCAAGTCTTTTTCTCCTGTAGGAAATAGGAATTCCCAAGTGCAGTAATTTCTACATAGATGAATCTCAATTATCCATAGTATGCCATTATATAAAATACCAGGTAATTTCAACATTCATTTACAATGGGCTTCAGAATGATATTATCCCTCTAGATTGACTTTATAATTATGCTTTTCTTAGGGTAATATTGAAATTAGTATGTATTTTTCTGAGTGCCCACTAGTCGATAGTGGGGGCAAGTGACCCCAAAATATACTAATTGAAAGAAAAAAGCCAGCTCATGGATATTTTCCATAAGGATAATAATATAATAATAACAAAATAACACCTGACTGTGACCCATGGTTTTTAGCTCATTAAATATGCTGTATTCTTTACAATTTATATAATTTGGGAGTATTTTGGTGCCTCTAGAATTCTTTTGTTGATAGAATTTGGCTATTCGTGGTCATTAGATTGTCAATTCGTACCGACTCAGGTTTTGAATTTGTGTTTGCCTTGGTTCATATTTTTGGTTTGTCTTCTCTCTTCTATCGTAAGAGGTCCACATGCCTATTTTATATCACAATTAGGCCAATATTCAGTGTTCTTTCCAATATATCATACACTGTCTCAGGCTTTCTTCAAGGCACAACTCAAGTTTTTCCTGGACCTCCATTTAGTAACATTCTTTCCTCCTTGAAATTATTTTGTATTCTTTTATATATTCTTTTTATTTGTTTATTTAATTTTGTAATTGTATCTCTCCAAAAGAATGTAAGATCCTTAATGAAAAATGGGTTTGTTTTATTTTTAATTTTGTATCCTTATTGTCTGACATAATGTCTTTTACATAGTAGGTTAATAAATGTTTGTTGAAATTGAGTTGAACTGAATTCATAGAGTCTTAACTGGGAAAATTTTAAATTTTCTGTATTAATTATAGGTGCACTCTTGCACTGATAAAGGTGGACAAAACTAGAGAGAAAAAATATCTTATATATGCACACACACAAACATATACACACAAAAATATACATACACATACATGTAAAGATGTAAATATCTATTCATTAAACTTCAGAGACCTCATCAGTGGAGATATGTGGAGCTAGAGAGGAAAGAAGAAAGAGTCTGAGAAGGAATAGAGAAAAGGCAAGATGAAGAAAGGGATAGGGAAAAGCAAAAAACAACAACAACTGAGATGTCCTATTTAGTGTTAATTTATATTGTAGATGCATGTGGGCCTTAGAAACTGTAAGAAACATATGGCTGAAAGGTAATTAAATGGAAGAATAGAAATATTTTTTCCAAGAATAGATCACACAAACAGAATTTTAGTTTGGGGAAGCAAGTTTTTAGGAATGCTGAATGTGACTTCCTGTTTTAATGTAGAGACCCTCAAAGAGTTTTATAAAACCAAACTTCATAAAATATTTTGGATATTAACTCACTCATATGACTCAACCTTTTGATGAATAAAGTGTAAATGAATCAGAAACACATGAATTAAATAGCCTTTGAAATACACATGTATTCAAAGTCTGAAAGAGGAGGAAAAGCGCTTTGGCAAAATGTGTTTTGGGTTTTGTTGAATTCAAACAGTAAAAAGTTCAGGATGTGAAGTGATCTCCAAATACAAACAGACTCACTCATTCCTAATTTAAAATTCCAATGAAGATCCAGAAAATTAACAATTGAGTTTAGGAGGAACTTAGCTAATCATAATGTGCTGAAATACAGTTCTTTGAGTTTACTTTCTAATGATCCATCAAATGACAATAATAATAGGTTTATCTATAGAAAAAGCAAGCTAAAATATGATTCTTCTAGTATATTCTTCTAGAATAATACACATTATGTTGGTTTTGCATTAATTTTTGGTGATATGGCAGCAGTGGGAGAAACTATTTTTGAAGGCTGATGGTTTATATTATTTCTCTTCCACCCCCAGCTCTTGAATCTAATATTTGGTCTCAGTACACAGCCCTAATAGATATTTCCTTGTTTATGCAAAACAATAATCAATGATGTCAGTATAGCTCTGGAAATAGAATTTCTTACTTAACATGTGTTTACTCTGCTGGCTTTGAAGCAGTAGAGCAGAAAACATTGCAGTTTCTTGAGAAACACCAGTGATTGCTTTTTATAAAAGGTAGCAGCAGCAGAATGGTGAGTTTCAATAGATATTTTAAATATAGAGCAAATCTCTATAATCATGGATATTTGGTCAGTGACCTCAAAAAGATTTAAACTTGAGGGAGAATTAGATAGAGTAAATATTAAGGTATGAAAGTTATGAGGAGAATAATTACTACATTGTCTGGTTTTGGTATTTTCCTAAGGTAGTTGCTTCTCTCCCATATACCAATTTTAAGTCAATATCATAGCATTGGGTATAATGCTGCTAAAGGGCATTAAATATTTTAGAATATTACAAGAAAAAGTACTTGGTACATAGTAGATACTTTTTTATTGATTGATTGCTTGATTATTCAAAAGTTCAGGGGCTATGTGTACATACATATGTAGGTATGTGTGTGGGTATGTATGTATGTATGTATGTAATAGTATCGCTTTTCTGGATTTATCCCATTATTACTTTCTCCCCTCAGTTACTTATTTTTAAAACTTGATAGCTTCAGTAGGTGCTTATTTTCATGTTCTTTTCCAGGCTCTATGTCATTCTGATATGGAATTACTCACTCAAACTTGTCAGTCCTTCATTATTTCAATCCTTTAAAGATCAATGGTTTCATCATTGCAGGTATTCCCTTCAGTGACAGTGATGGAATCCCTTCTATGCCTTATTTCATAATATTCAAGAGTTACTCTGGTCAAAACTTTGGTTACCCTATAGCCAACATGATGAGAATCAACTTTGACTTTAACTTACTTGTTCCTCAAACAACAGACACACATTGTTAGGCTATACTCAAGACCTTTGAGTTTGGGTTTGACCTGTTAGACCTCAGCTTTTTTCTGCCAAAGATTTTGAAAATTCAAGGTTCCCTCTATACCACAAGGAAATATTAGAGTGGAACTTCAATGGAGCAAACATGTTATGATGCTCCTCAAAAAAAATGTACACCCACTTGGGAACACTAAGAGTTTCCATGGAGAAGAAATAATTTTGTGAAACAATCCTCCTATGATTTAGTTCAATGAATCTTTATGGAGCACCTACTGTGTGCGAGGCATTATGATAGTCATTTGTTACACAGAGATAAAAACAATATAAAAAAGAGACTTAATGAGTCAGGAAGAGAAATAGCACATGCCCAGGAAAAAAAAGTATGATACAAGGTAGAATATAGTTAGAACAAAGAAGGAGTTTTACCAAAGAATTCTAAGAAATATGAAGAAGTAGAGAATGCACTTGGGATGTCAGGGTCATCAAGGAAGGATACCTAAATTGGGACTTCAATGAAAAAAAGAATATTTCAACAAGCAGAGATATGGAGGAAGTGTTTTATGGGGAAATGTGGGAGGACAGCCTGTGTGAATGTATAGAGGTGAGAGACAGCACAGCAAGACCATGGAAGAATTGGTAGTTCAATATGGCTGTCCTGAAGAGTGCATAAAGAGTTAAATACATCTGGAAAGATAAATTCAAATTAGATTATAAAGGGTATTCTAGAATGAGATATTTGCATTTTATTTTAAGGTGCTGAAGAGACATTGGTGTTTTTTGACCAAATAAGTGATATCATCAAACCTATACTAAAGAAATATGATTTTGGAAAGCTACAGTAAGGAAAGTGAAATTAACTAGGAGATTATAATAATGGTCCAGGTGAGAGGACAATGAGGACATGAACTAGGATATTGGTAGTGTAACTAGGGAGGTAGGACCAGATATAGAAGAAGTGGTAAAGGTGAAATGAACAGGACTTGGCACTTGATTGGATGTGAATGTTGAAAGAGAAAGAAAAGCTTAAGATGATGGATTTTGAGCCTGGATAACATGATGTTTAATAGTAAAGGGAAGTGAGGAAGAGGGACAGATATTAAACAAAAAGATTATGAGTTCAATTTGGGGTGTTTTGAGTTTTAAGTGTTGTTGCCTATTCTTAAATAGTTATTACCAGGAGTTTTTGGAATCAGTTCTGAGCTACATGTCAAATTTTCATGTAAGAATTTAAATCTCAGAACTTTGTAAATGCTATGAATTAAGACTCAATTTATTGTTTTTCTGAGTGTCTAGATTTAGGAAAGTTATGGATAAAATATTAGTAATGTAGATTAAACTTAAAAGTATGCCTTTTTTTCTTTTTTTTCAAGAGGCAGTTGTTAGTTATTTATATCTGACTATTACCTTATTTTAACCGCTTTAACTCACATCATAAATCAAGGTGCATCTGATATATCACTCAGAAATAGACTGAAATGATGGATAAAATTATTAGTATTAGCATTATCTTCATATTATTATTTATTTATTGAAACTGCAAGTATAGCAAGTATAGAAACTGCAAGGATGCTTTAATTAAGCATAATCCATTGCAATCCTTTCTGATTTGTATATTAAAATAAATAATTTTCTTTGTAGAATAGCTATTTGGAGCCTCAAGGTTTGTAAAGTAAAAAGTTCAATTAAAAATTTTATCTGTAATTAAAAAGATTACTCCTTCCCCACTCTAAGAGAACAGTTGCTTCTTCCAAGGTTTTTCTCAGGATAATAATTAGTACTTGAAATGGGCAACTGGCCTGCTATGAGATAATAACTATTTCCCAAGGTCAATGAATACATATTGTCCTTTAGACTAATTATAAGAATCTGCCCATCATGGATATTCCCCCAGATAAAGAATCCTCTGCTTCTAGGCCTCCTCAGATTTTTGAATTTATGCCAAGGCTGTTACCTGAAAGATAAATGATAAACTCAAAAACAAACAAACAAACAAAATTATTCATGAGCTTAGTCTCACTTGTTTTGGCCAGTTGGCATTTCTAAATCTTTTAGACTGACCAAAAAATTGGACTTTGCTGATAAGTAGTGAATTTAAAAGTCTAGCCTGTTCTCTCTATAAGCAAGAAAAATCCTACCTCAAATTACATTATTATTGAAGACAGGGGTCCTGTGATCTTACACTGATGTTGGTATTTATATCATGGTGATGAAATAGACCCAGGAAATGTATAGGCTTAGAAAGTCATGCTCCTCATGTAAAAGTACACAAAAGAATCTTGGTGGTTTTATTCGCCTATATCACAATCCATTTAAATTCTGATTCTCCTTGAACGTATCATTCAATAAACCTTGTTGGAACATACCTGAGTTGTGTGTTGAGTTTTGCTTTCATCTTTTATTGGTCCAGAGGTAATAATTAACATCTGAGTATCCATTTAGAGAGCAATTGCTGCTAAATGTTGGGGAATGGTTGGGCAACTGATCACCTTTCCAATCTTTGTAATTAGCTCCACCAACTATTGGAACATCCGCATAGAAATGTCGAGTGGACTTTTGAGAATAATAGCTTAGATGATGTGACTTGGATGGTAGTAGACTTAGAAAACTCTCCTTTTTGGTTACCTCTAGCTGTATTCAAAGACTGGGATGCAGAAACAGAGAGAAGCCTGACTTCCTGACCTGTTAGTAAGCTGTGCAATCTAATGCTGCTCTAAATGCTATACTTGTAACATCAGTTTTCACAAAGAACAGGAGCTTGCATAAAATTTTTAGTAGCAATGTTTTGGATATTTTTAAGACTACAGAATTAATTTTTGTATTCTTTTCATTTCAAAAATTATTATAGATTTTTAAAAGATACAGCCTTTATGTGCTATTTCATACTTGAAATCCCAAAGTAGATTCATCTTCATGTCATGACCCATCTTAGGAAATGATTAAGGACTCTATGGCTGGAAAGGTAAAATGACTTAACAGGCTAGCATTTTTTTTTAAAGAAGAGTTTTCTAAAATTTACAAGGGACCAACTGAAAACCAATTAGACTTGAGATCTCAGAGAGGAAGAGATGGGAATCACAGACCCAGAAAAAAAGGGATGCAGCTAAAGATGCAGTAGTTAGAGTGCTTGATCAAGTCAGAAAAGCAAAATCAAATCTGGCCTCAGAAACTTCCTAAGCATGTGAACCTTTGTCTGCCTCAGTTTCCTCAATGATAAAATAACGATGATAATAATAATGATTCATAAAGTTATGAGGATAAAATGAAATGAGGCAATATTTGTAAAGTGCTTTGCAAATCTTCAAGTACCTTATAAATGCTTTTATTATGATTGTTATTATTATTGATGGACACCTGAGAAGGAGAATAAGTAACACGCAACTGGAGATGCCAATTTTCAAATTCATTGTAACGAAAGGCTAAATCATAAATTTATGAAGTACTGACCTTTGACATGAGGAGAGCTCACCGAATGGAGTAGACCATTTTATTACCTCTTCTTGTTATTGCAATTTTAACAAATGTTTACAATGCTTTGTAAGCTTCATTAGTTTCAGGAAGAACAGAAAAAGAAGAGGAGAAAGAACAGGGGATGAAGACAATTAGAGCGACATAAACCAAATTCTCCAAAAGGTTAACTTGGGTGAGGGCTAAGCCATAATCATTATTTGGTAAGATCTAAGCTCCAGAGATTGGTTTTAATTTATGTGAGCTTAGAGCTGAGATCTTGAATATTAAAACATATGCAAGCCAAAAAGAAGAGGAATGCTAGATCATATTCAGTGTGAATAGTAGCAACAAGGAATCCTGGATACAGAGCATGGGTTCTAGAATCTAATGAGTGAAGTTGTAAGAATATATGAAAATGATTTACTGTTTATAAATGCCAAAGAACTGCTTATAATTTATGAATAATTATCATATTCTTCCTGTTCTACAGTAATTGTCCTATTCTCTTAACCACTCTTCACACAATAGACTTCATTCCTTAGGGCACCAAACTATTCTACCTTCCATTATAGTTATTTGGACTGTGAATTATTAAACTATAAGGTTCTTGAAATCAGAGACTATTATCTTATTCATATTTGTATCTCCTACAGTACCTGGTACAACTCTTTTTACAAAGTAGGCATATAATAAAAGTTTGTTGAATGAATAAATATGTATCATTGCTATATGTCAGATTTATTTGATTACAACACTAAATTTTGTTCAGCATAGGATGTGAATTAACAACATACTGGGAGAGCTGGGAGTAGAGACTCCATCACAACCAGCTTTGTGATTTCAGGCAAATCACTACCTTTCTAAATTTTAATTTCTTTATCTAACCAAGAACAAAACTCCAACACCTCCCCAACACCAAAAACCAAAGAAAGATTAAATTATTATTAAGATTTCTTTGAGATCTAAAAATTCTATATTTAGCTTTCATTTTAATTCAGTTTAATATTTATTGAATGTGAATGCACATATAAGATGTTGGTTTTGTTGGTCATATGGCATAATTGTTGATTCACAACTTTCAAACAAAAGAAAATCCTGGAGATGGTCTTGTTTGTCCAAGTAGTATTGCTAATACCACAATGGCAGTGTTTTTTTATATTAGCTGACAAACTGATGTGAGTAAATCTAAAATTATTAAAGTAACAATGGCATGGCCAGTTATGTGCTAGGAGTGAAAAATAATAGATCAATGTCCCAAATACTTCACTAATATCTATGAAATATTAAGAAGAGCTAGAAGAAAATCTCTGGCATGCTAGGTGAAACCTCTGTGGAGGATCTACAGATGAATAAGCACAAGAGCATGAGAAGGGATGGGTGGGTTCCAATTTGCACCAATGGAGGGAGTACATTCATCTCTGAGATCTCAGATCCACTGAAGTTTCAGAGCAAGATGACACCTTGAATTAATATGGTTTCTTTATTTAAGGAGGTCATGGGGATTCCTTTAAAGCTAGGCCATAAATTATCTGCTTTGGGAGATCAATTAGGCCACTAGGGTACCATTTAGTAAACTATAAAGGGCTTCACTAAATGGCATCCTGGTGAACCCAGGAGAGTTAATATACAGCCCAAAATGTTTTACTTACTTGTGGGGAATGTTACACTTTGGTAGAATCTAGTTGATTATCTTATTTAAACGAGAGGCCTCTCTATTCTGTAGCTGGTAAACATTTACTTATTTACCATCCTTGGAGAGGAATTGGCTCTGGAGGGCAGAAGAATCTCTGGAACACATCACTTAAAAACCCCAAACATATTTCTGTCAAGACATTCATAAAAAATAAACATTCAGGGGGGAAATCAGCCACCATACAGGGCCCTTCATGTCTTCACTCCAACAGTTGGAAATAATCTTCTTTTGAAGATCTGAAGTGGAAGAATGGTTTTTGGAAAAAAGGTTAGTTAACTGACAACTCATTATAAAGGGCAGAAGAAATACATGGTTACCATTTAGTGGTTGAAAAAGTGTAAAACTTTAGAAGGACTTTCACTATCTTCTGAAAACTCTAGTTAAGAAAAACAACACTGGACAAACCTAACCAGCCATAGGACTTGTTACGTATCTCAGTTAGGGCACCTTTGATTATAATCAATGAAATACAGGTCACATTGAAATGTATGTTGAGGGATTGCGACAGGAGAACTAAGTGTTTCTGCTGAGTGTCTGAGTGAAAGCATTTGATTACTTACAAAGCCTGTGGGTGTCTCTACTGCTGTTGATTACTGTATGAGGTTGTCTCGTGAGATTTTCTTGAGAGTGTTGCTTGGGAAAAAGAAAATGGTTAGTGAATGTTAGAGAGTAGAAGCTTTTCTATCTTTCTCACAATTCACTACCCTCAATCCCAATATTCCTGAGCGAGCTTTCTATGAGTTAAAGACAAGTAGTTCTGCATATGCCTAACATGTTTTTTGGTTATAAGCTGATTATTTAAAAGATTGATTTTATAGCAAAGTGATAAATAAGTTAGGGTTTAGACTAGGGTATTGGGAGGAGCAATTGAATTGAATAACGAAGACAGAAGCAATTCAGTCAGGTTGGGGAATATTCACTTTGTTTCTAAGACTCAAAGGGATATGTGAACACTAGATGTGTATATTCAAGCAATCTAGTTAGTCCACTCAGTTCAAATGAACCAGGAAGGGTTTTGTTCCAATGATGTCATGTTTCTAATCTAGCCATTCACTGGATAAAAGCACTGTTATTGGATACTCTGCCAGTGAACACTTGTCTTGAAATATTCTCCACAAGCTTTCAAAAGACTTCATCTCATAAATAAAAATTTCTTGAAACTTGCAAAAGTTTGAATTATTATTATTACCAATTTGACATGAATAAACAATAAATTAAAAATGTTATCACTTGAATGTTCTTTCTTCTTTTAACAACTAGGGGCAGAAAACAATTCCATTTGTAAAAAAAATAAATAAATAAAAGTAGTCCATCTAGAAACTGGACATCCAGGTATGTTACATAAAAAATGAGAAGACAGTTTTTTAGTTGACAAATATTTAAGACAATAATAGACATATAGCAAAAACCAGTATACAATAAGGAGAAACCTGTAGTAAATTTAAGATTTATAGACTCCTCTGGATTAGTAAACTGAGGCCCAAAGAAGGGAGGATGAAGATAAGCATGTAAATTGAATCTAGTATGTATGATAGGTGCTTCACAAATATTATCTCATTTGATCCTCACAACATACTCTGGGAAGTAGGTGCTATTATTATCTTTCATTTTATAGTTGAGAAAACTGAGTCAAACAGAGGTTAAATGATTTGTCCTGGATTACTACCAACTGTGTGAAGCTGGATTTAAACTCAGGGATTTTTTTTTTTTTTGACTCCAGACCCAGAGCTCCAGCTACTATGCTACTTAGCTGCCTTGAGAGAAGTAAGTGCTTTTCTCATGGTCACACAGTGAGTTAATGGCAATGTTCTTTCCATTGCATCATGTCACTTCAAAAAAACCCAACCAAACAACAACACTATGCCTGGCTAACTATATGGATGATCATGATGCAGATGAAAGACATTTTGCTCTCAATTTCGGTAGATATGTGTAACTGAGATGACACATAGGTAGCTGTAAAATACAGAAATACGCTGACTTCTGTAGAAATACTTGGGTCTGCAATCATAGGGGATGGAGGATGGCTGCTATCATTGGAGCTACAAGGTCATGGTGAACTTTAAAAGACAGAACATAAATGATGAGAAAAATGATTCAGAACAGATAGAAGAGCAGTCAAATGAGAAATGTTAAAAACATCATCCTTGAGGCCATTTAGAGAGCAAAACTCAATCTATATAGGCCTTGCTCTTCTTGGAAACAATCCTCACAGAGCCCAAAGGGTAGAGGAATAATATCTATGCCGTATCATTGTCCTGAAGTTTCTCAGGATCAAGGATATTGCCTTTTGTTAAGGTATAATTGGGGACAATGAAAAACTAAAAGATTTCCAAAACAAGATAGTAACACTGAAATGAACTAAAATTATTATAAATAAGCATGGTGTTTCACAGGGTATATTTTGACTGAATAGAATAGTTTCAGTCTCTTTCAAAGAATAAAAAGAAATCAAGAAAGGAAATGGGATAAATTATCTCACAACTACTATAAAAGATGGAATTAGAAAAAATGAGAATTTAGAATTTGAAGCTACTAGGTACAAATTGTTCATGAGAGATAACTGTCTTAATAGCAACTATAAAGTAGACATTACAGAGGGCAGTGAGAGAATAAAGAAGAGATTTAGGAAGATGACAATAAGCTTCAATAAGTCAATATATGCATTCATATATTTATATATGCACATATCTTTAAAAATAAGAAAAAAGGGCTATAAATTCTTACATATAAAATATGTGATTGAAAGTGCTTCTTGACAATCTGGAAAGTAATAATATAATAATATAACAATAATATAATAATAAAATAATACAGAAATAGAAAGCACTATTATTGTCCTGTGACAAAACATTATGAAAACGAGTCTTGGCTGGGGATCAGAAAAAGATAAGAAAAAATTGGCTATGGAATTTTAAAATGTTAAAGGGTTAAGTGGAAAATAGTAATTTCTATCATACTTATCTTTTGGGGACACTTGAAATTTAGGATTGTTATATAAAAGAAAAACACTTTTGGAAAAGAAAACTGAATGCAGTGTGCAGGCAAGATATCCTACAAAGTTTTAACACAGACCCTATTGAGTTACCAATGGTGGTTGGATTAAAAGAAAAAAGAGGCTGGATAATTCAATGACCACTAATAATATTTATAGCTCTCTTAGCTAAGATAAGAAGGGCAATCAAATCTTATGCTTCAGGAAACAAGCTAATTGCCTCTAGGGGTCAGGAAGCAATGTTATCCCTCTGCTCAGATGCCATGCTCATCTGGCTAGGTGGGCTGTTTGTTCCTTTCACAATATCAGATATTGTGAAATATCTATACCTCTACTGCAGAAAGCTCAGTTAAGATGGGAATGGAAAATCTTGTGCGGTTTTTTAAAAATGATTTTTATTATAAAGGATTGAGAAAATACTCAATGTATAACCATGTTGGTGTTCTAGTAGCTTACAAATTGCATTCCCTTTTTTTGCTTTTTCTTTCCTTCCTTCTTTCTTTTTTTTACTTATCTTCTCATTTAAATCATCATTAGGACTAGTGATAATTTCCAAGTTGCTGGATTTTATTGAAAGGTCCTAATATATGACATCTGATGTTTTGTGATTCTTCTAATGGACTGGATGTAAAGCAGATCTATGCCTCTGCCAAAGCACAGGTGCTCTGATAAGCAACAGAGACAAATAACATAGTATTTGCTATTCTGCCAAATAGTACTGATGAAGCTAGGATTCCAGAATACAAAGCTGATTTAGCAGCAATCATATTTTGAGTGGAATTCACTTGAATGTGATATCTTCTTCCTCCTCATTTTTGAATATTGTATCTTAAAGAGGATGCCACAAATTACTCATTCTTGGAACAAAGGCTCTGTTCGAAAGCTGTCAGTTTACTGACAGTTCTGATGAGTATTTACTTCAGGCTTGTAAAACATATTAATCAAACTTTTCAGATAGTGGTGGTCCAAGGAGGGCTACTGTTTCTTTTAGAGAAATACTTTTCATAAGTGAAAAGCTCTGAACTACATACTCTACTCCTTAAATGTAAAACCATGGTGTTCTTTACTCATTTAAAATGAATAAATGCTCTTCTATGCAGGGTTAAAAGAATGAAGCATTCTGCAGGAATCTGTTTATTACAAGACTATTTGCAAAGGACCTATGCACCATTCATTGAACCTTGAAAAACACTTGAAAATATGGGTTGCATTTGCAAACTTCAATGTATGACATGGAAAGCTGGCAGGCTGCCTGGTTTTTACTTAAAGGATTGTCATTCTGGGAAAAATAAATTTCTCTAACTAGACAAAAGTCAATGTTTTCATGTTTTACTGCAATCAAACTGATATGGCTGACAATTTAATGTCTCAACACTTAAAATATCTGTGGATAATCAGTTACCTCAATCAATCATAACTACAAATTCTTCTATTTTCAAAGCCTGTATACAAATGAGGAGGATATTAAAACAGTTTGGTGAGAACCCCCCCTCCCATATCCCCTAATATTTCTGTTTCTCTCCAGCTATGAAACTATTTATGCACAATGGCATTTGGAAGTAACTTTTTAGAAACCTCACATGCAATCAGATTCAGAAACTTTTGTTTTGATGTCCTGTTTTATTTAATTTTATGGGTAGTTTAGAGCTTGTATGCTTGTCAGAAAGATGTGGAAGTGTGCTGGCATTCCAGCTGAAGACATCATTATGAGTGAGAAAATGCTCAAGGCTTTTTCAAAGTAACGTTCCTTTCTCTGACTCCAGGGGATGCTAATAGCTGCCCCTGAAGACAGGTTTGGGGAGGAGGTGGTGCAGAAATGTGTGTGTGTGTGTGAGAGACAGAGACAGAGAGACAGAGAGAGAGACAGAAAGATGACACACACAGAGACAGAGAGAAAGATACACATACAGAGAGAGAGAGAGAGAGAGAGAGAGAGAGAGAGAGAGAGAGAGAGA